>CAUYSK010023380.1:0-33504 GCA_963575035.1 Avahi laniger | reverse complement strand
CCCAGGCTAAAGTGCCGTGGCGTCATCCTAGCTCACAACAATCTCAAACTCCTGGGCTCAAGCGATCCTCCTGCCTCAGCCTCCCGAGTAGCTGGGACTACAGGCATGTGCCACCATGCCCAGCTAATTTTTTCTATATATATTTATTTTTAGTTGTCCAGAGCATTTCTTTCTATTTTTTTTAGTAGAGATGGGGTCTCGCTCTTGCTCAGGCTGGTCTTGAACTCCTGACCCTGAGCGATCCACCCGCCTCGGCCTCCCAGAGTGCTAGGATTACAGGTGTGGGCCACCGCGCCCGGCCTAAAAATATATTTTTTAATTGACAGATAAAAATTTATATATTTATGGTGTACGACATCATGTTTCAAAATATGTATACATGGTAGAGTGGCTACATCAAGCTAATTAATATATGCATTTCCTCACCTTCTTTTTGATTTTTGTGATGAGCATCTCCTTCCTCTGCTAAATCCAGCAGTCTTTTGAGTCTTTCTTTGGCACTTTCCTCCTGCCCCGTGTAATGTGCTCTCTGGAATCCCTTCCATCGCAGTAAAATCACTTGCATGTCCTCCTCTCCCCAACTCTGTGAAAGCTTCATCACTTATGCAGTGGCCTAAACCTAAATCTTGGGAGTTACCCTTGACTCCTACTTCTCAGTTTCTCATCTGGGGTCTGTTGATTCCACCTCCTAAAAGTCTTTCACATCTGTCCATAATACAACCATAACATCTTCTATTTTTAATTTTTTAATTTTTTTAACTTAAAATATATTTTATATTTATGATATTTTCTTTTTGCTTTCCTTATTATTAACTGAAAAATAAAAACTATGTGTATTATATATAATTTACATTACACGTATACAAGCTAGATTTGGCACCTGGGAGCACAGGTCCTTACTCCTAGCTCAGTTTTCTGGTCCCTAACATCATGTTGCCTCTTTCACGCTGTGCAAATAAGAACATTATAATGTGTCGTGTCCTTCCTCTGAGTGCTTCTTCTCGAGGCTCACGAACCACAGTTTCTTTTCTAATAATAATCAGTTTCATTTCTTTTTAACCACATCTCTTACCGGCAAGCATCACATTATTTTCCAGCAGTGAGTTTCAAATATTAAAACCCACCATCCTTGCATTTTAGGAAACTGCAGCTGTTTAATTATTTAAAACGGCACCAGAAAGGTGTATGTTTCAACCAGCCACTGTACTTAAGGTCTCTGGTAACAGATGCCAATCTGTGGAAGAGCTCAATGTATTTACCAATAAAGTACTTTGCCTCCAAATTCCAACTGACCAAAACAAGGTCTATTAAAACTGAAACTCAGAAAAAGCAGTTAACTAATTTTGCCCAAATCCCAAACCATACTAACAAATAAGAGAATTTATTTTGAATTTGACTTACGGCTTTTACCAGACTATGATAATTTTTCAAAACAATGACATATCTTAATATTTCAGCACTAAGTCCCATATATAGTTTTAGAGGATTTCAAGGAAAGTTGAATATTTGTTGTGTGTATACATAGAGAACTGAATTAATGGAAAAATGGCTTCAGTTCATAATATTACATGAATCCCAAATGAGCTTATCTATAGCTCTCAGGCTTTGGGGCCAAATAAATTTGGATTTTAGTCCAAGGTCTGTTAATTATCCAAGCCATATGACCTTGGGCAAGAAATTTGTTCTTTATGTCTCAGTGTCTGCACTTCTAATAGAGGAATATCTATCTAGCAGAAGTTGTTGAAATAAGTGCCTCACTCTATGAATGACAGTTATTATCATAACAACATTCGCCGTAGAAGTATCAGTCCTTAGGAGATGAAACAGGGTTCCTAGTTGCAAGGAAAAGAAACCACCTCTGGCTCTTTTTAAAGCAGAAACAGTATTTGTGGCTAGGAAATTGGGTAGCTTGTGGCTTTGCGGGGAGGTTGGCCAATACAACTTAAAAGCTACAGAGCTACAGAGCCAGAAGCATAGCTAAAATCACGAACTGATTCCATGAGGACACCTCTGCCACCTGCCCCTTGCGCAGCTGACACCATTCCACCCTGTGTATAGGTGCTCCTGTTGCCTCTACAAAGTGGATACTGCCGTGGCTGTCCCATTAATCTCTGATTGGCTGAGCCCTGGTGACATGCACACTTCTCAGCTGCAGGAAAGCCTGGAAGGAGTGTCTGGCGTTTTCAGCCACACGGTCAGTGGGAAGTGTACTCTGTCTGACCCTTAGAGTTATAATGGGGAATTCCCCAAACATAGGCCAGGGTTGAGATGCTGGGGTTGAGCCAAAAATATGCAAATGTACACAACACTTGCCCAGCAGCCGCACATGTTGGAGATTTGCTTAACTACTCTCTTTTTCACATACCTCACATCTGATCCATTACCACATCTGTCAGTTTCACCTTCAGACCTTCAAAATGTATCCAGAAGATGATGTCTTCTCCTCAGCTGGACCACTCCCAGCCTAGCTCCAGCCGTATCTTTTGCCTGGGTTACTGAATCAGCTTCCTGACTGGTCTGCTGGCTTCTGCCTTTGGCCCCTGATGGTCTAACTTCAACAGCAGTCAGAGTAGTTCTCTTAAAAAATTTGTCAGACCATTTCTCACCTCTGCTCCAAGTTCTCCAACACTTCCCATCTCATTCAGGGTGAATGCCAAAGTTATCCCCATGACCTACAAGGCCCTGCATTATCTTCCCTTTCCATCATCCCTTCTCTCCCTCGCTGATCTCTCCAAGCTCATTCTCCACGACTCTCCATCAAAACGCCATCCTGCCAAACTCAGGATCTTTGCACTTGTTTTCCCCTCTGCCAGGAACGCTTGATCATTTCCCAACTTGCTCCTTCACTTCCTTCAGCTTTCTGCTCAGATGTCACCTCACGGAGAGACCTTCTCTGACCCTACATAAAAGCGTGACCCTCTAGCCTCTAGCCTCGAGCACTCCACATTCTTTATTTTTCCCCACGGCATGTTGATCCCTATCTGACATTCTGTATAATTGTTGAATTGTCTCTATCTCCTCCTATAAATGTCAACATCATGAAGGCAGGGACTTTGATTGTAATCTCAATTTCTATACAACAAGTATTTGCTGAATGAATAATGACAGATCTTTAATAACTCACTTTATCATCTAACTGAAGTGTATACAAAACGGTGTCTCTCCTTTACATTCTTGCCAGAGTTTTATTTTTAGGACAGATCTTATCATGCCACACACACTCACAAAATTTTTCTATTGCTTCTGACTGCCAGGAACCATGCTTCTCGATTTGGGATTTGGAGGGGTGAGGAAGTCATAGGATAAAGCCATACATTATTCTCTTCCAGAGGGTTAATTTTTCTTTTAGGATTTGTGGCTGGGGAAGAAATTTCCAATTTTATTTCTCTTGAAAATTTTGCCACATGTGTGTACATATGCAAGCAAAATTAACAGAATTACATTTTCCCATTTAGTTCAGTTGGGTGAAAGCCATTAAAACCCAAGAAGGAGGAAATTTTATATAAGCAGCGAGTGATTTAAAAATTTGGCCCTTCCGTGATGTCAGGAGACCTGGGCTATTAGTGCTGTAACTGAATCAGAATGCACAGGGTAATTACAAACAATACGAAAATACCAAGGGTTGTGGGATCTGATAATGAGCTTGATGTGGAAACAAATAGCAGCTTTCCAGCCGCAACTAAGTGTTTGGTAGAAAGCAATACCAGTCAATTTAAAAAGCTTATGATGTACTCAGTTCTTTACTGAACTATGGGATTTACCACTGTGAAAACACAGTTAACCACAATCCCAAGTGTCTCTTATGTGAGAAAACATAGAGCGAAAAGAGGAGGAAATTATCACTCTTGAAGTGACACTTAAAAACCAATTACATGTCTTCAGGCCAGCAATGGCATGAAAACAAAACCAAACTAAACCAACTACATGACACTCTTGAAGAAGAATAAGGTGAGGCGGTTTGCTCCACTGCACATCAAAACATAATAAAGCTAGAGTAATTAAAGGGGTGCAATATTAGCAAAGAGGAAAAAAAATTAACCAATAGAACAGACGAGAAAACTCAGGAACAAAAGCATTTATGGAAACTTGGTATGTGACAAAAGTTATACATGCTGTAATGGGAAAAGATAGACTATTCAATAAATGATGCTCAATTTGAAAACAAACGAAGTTGGATTCCCTTTTAGTATCATACATAATAATCAACTTCACACAAATTCAGGACTTAAGTTTTTTTTTTAATTTTAAACTTTAAGAATAAAATTTGAGTGTGGTGTCATGCGCCCGTAGTCCCAGCTACTTGGGAGGCTGAGGCAGGAATATCGTTTGAGCCCAGGAGTTTGACTTTGCAGTGAGCTATGATGATGCCACTGCACTTTAGCCCAGGCAACAGAGCAAGACCTTAACTTAAATAAATAAATACATAAATAAATAAATAAAGTAAAATAAAATAAAAAGAATAAAATTTGAGAATGCCTGAGTGGTAGAGGAATTCTTACAAAGAGACCAAAAAGCACAAACCACAATAAAAATAATTTGACAAATTCAATCATTAAGATCAAGAATTCCTGTTCATTAAAAGATCTCATGAAGAAAGGGAAACTACAAGTCATCAGCTGGGAAAAGATATTAAAAAGACAAAGCCAACAAAATTTGAGTAACCACAGTATGTAGAGAACTTTAAAAATCAGTAAGTCAAATAATTTCATCAAAAAAACAGGCTTAGACCACGAACAGGCATTTCATAGAAGAGGAAACACAATGAGGAAAGAAACATTTGAAAAAAGATGCTCAATCTCGGGTAGAGTGCAGTGGCATCATCACAGCTCACTGCAACCTCAAACTCCTGGGCTCAAGCCATCCTCCTGCCTCAGCCTCCCAAGTAGCTGGGACTACAGACGTGTGCCACCATGCCAGACTAATTTTTCTATTTTTAGTAGGGACAGTCTTATTCTTGCTCAGGCTGGTCTTGAACTCCTGAGTTCAAGCAATCCTTCTGCCTCAGCCTCCCAGAGTGCTAGGATTACAGGTGTGAGCCAATGTGCTCAGCCTTGGCTGCTTTGAATTATCTGATTTAAATCGCTTATGTTATATTTAAGTTGCTCAATTAATTACAGAATCATCTATTTAACTTGAAAGTTATGGCTTCAGGAAAATTTTCAATTTAACTTGAGGTGGTCTATTTCTTCGACTGCTTAGAATCATGGCAGCCCAAAAATAACATGGACTTCACCCATGGTTGTGAAATGCCATTTTGTTTTGGTTAATGTAAAAAACAAAAACAAAACCACAACAACCACCATGTATATATGTATTTATGTATACACACAAAACCAAATCAACTAAAACCCAGAAAAGCCTTAGCCGTTATAGGTTAAACGCAGTTATGATTGAGTAATGACTATGGGAGTTTTCCTCAACATTTATAAATGCTGTTCTCTAATGCAGAGGAAATAATATACCACAGGAGCAAATGTTCTTTTCTGATAAATGAAGCAACTACAGAAAGTTTTAATTTATTTGTTCAAAGTAACCACTGCTAGTGATGCAAAAAAAAACCAAAAAAAAAACCCAAAAGCCTCAAAACAAAAACCACACAAAACCCAACAACTCCCTCAATATTACTTCAAAACAAACATATCAAAGTCAATCTTCATTAGAATGTGGTTGTTCTTCCCACCAATAAATAAGAAAATCAAGACCTAGGTTAGATACAGCAGCACAACAGTTTTTGAGCTTCATCTTCTGGACAAGAATGCGAAGTCAGACTCTCTTCGTAAAAAGCAATTGCAATTTGAGAACACTCTCTGCCAGCACCACGTTGGCCTCATGTGAATCCTTCCATCCCATTAGAAACATTAATTCTCCACTGCTGTCTGTGGCACCAAGCCTTTGTTTGAGATCGAAACCTCTGGCAGCGCTTCTTTGCTTCTCAGCAGCATCTCTTTGAGGTGCTGTCATGAGATTCACAGTCAGATAGATTTTCTTTTTTGTACTACCTTTTTATTTACAGCTTTTCGAAGATTAAGAAATGGTTCAATAAACTCGGGACAATCTAAATTTTATTCAGGTTCTTAACTACCATCAGCATTGGGAAATCCCTTCCACTTCAGGAAGCACTGCCCTTCCCATTCATGGCACCTCCATTTAGTACTTTTTCCACCATGAAATCCTCAGGCTCTGGCTTTTGAGCTTTTTTACTCTTACCATTCTGTTTCTTTCACATTTTTTGTAACATACAGTCGGCCCTCCATATCCTTGAGTTCTGCATGCTCAGATTCAATCAACCAAGGACAGGTAATGGACATTTTAAAATTTTTTGTAGAGACAGCATCTTGCTATGTTGCCCAGGATGGTCTTGAACTCCTGGCCTCAAGCAATCCTCGTGTCTCAGCTTCCCAAAGTGCTGGAATTGAAGGCATGAGCCACCGCACCTGGCCAGAAAATATTTCTAAAAACACAATAAAAATAACAATACACCATAAAAACAATACGAATGAAAAAGCAATAGAGTATAACAAGTATTCCATAGTATATACGTTGTATTAGGTTTTGTTAATAATTTAGAGATGATTTAAAATATACGGGAGGATGTGTGTAGGTTACAAGCAAATACCACACATTTTACATAAAGGACTTGCAAATTCTTGGATTTTGGTATCCACAGGGGTCCTGGAACCAATCTCTTAAGGATACTGAGGGATGACTATAGTTTGCAGACTTGAAGAGCTATTATTCACCACCTCTGACTGCTCCTGGTCTGGTCTGTGGCAGCTCAAGTCCTGCCAGCCTCAAGGCTGAGCAATGACCACGAAGGCTGGGAATGAGGAGCTGTGCTAGGGGTCACTAAGTTTTGGGGAAAGTTATGTAACAATAGATAACTGACACAGGGACACTTAAATATTTTACTCTATATGCTAAGACAGCTGAAGAAAATAAAAATTATGAGTCAATTAAAGAGAACGATTTGGGGAACTAGGTCATTTCAAACTCACACTTTATTTACTTGTGATGAAAATTAAATAAAGAACAAATCAATTTTTTTCACTGAAAAAGTTTTTTTGAAGAGTTTCTGAGAGCAAAAGTGACTGGCAAACGGTTCCTAGACTGTTTCAGACTGCCATACTGCCATCTAAGAAACATTCAGACTTGACCTCTCAATGGGAAGATACACATCAATGTTTCCACCGACAGTTGACCATAATATTCGAGTACATTTCTCAGGCAGCATTTTTTTTCTCTTCTTTTAGAGATTATGCTCAAATCTCTTCTAAAGATATGATGTCTGTTTTATCCATGTGATTGTATAATTTTTTATTATAGAGAAATGAGAAATTATCCTGATAAAGAACCTCTGGCTCTATCCCAATTTGAAGTAGAAAGGCAATTCATCTTACCCATTAACTAAGAATTAGAAAACAACTTGTGTTTTTCTTGAGTCATTTAACTTAAACACCGCTATATACATACAATGAAACGTTCACATGAATTTGAATGGTAAATAAAACAGGAGACTTCAAAGAAATTCCATGGGAGTTGGGAGTTACTTTTGTCTCTCCTCTCCTTCCATCTCCCCCTTAAGGGACATGAATGGCATTTGGTCACAACTTACCTCCTTTTAATTTTATCTTCCACCATCTGCTGCTCCATTCTCCCCGTTTCCAGCCGTACTTTTTGTTTCCCAAACACGTGCCTTCACACTTTTGTTTCAATTGTCTGTTCTATCTGTAATATCTATGTCTAGCCAATTATACACACCCCCCCCCAAAATCCTGGAACATCTTGATAACAACAAGCTAATTTAGGTTTCTAAAATACGCTCAACTTTAGTCTGCCCATATAACTGACCATGGAGGTTTTGGCAAACCTTGTAAAACAGACAACACACTAAATATTCTTCAAACTTTTGTTTGGAGATTTGAAAAACCCCCAGTGTGCTACCTTGGGCTTCCTGAATTCACATATCACTCTCCAGTACGAAATATTCGCTATTTTTAATAACTGGAGAGTCCTCCGACAATGACATTTTATTTGTTGTTTACTGGCACTACACGCCCACCATCACGATAGTTAATGAAATGTACTCTCCCCCAATAATGATGATAAAGGCTTTTACTGAAAATGCACCATGTATTAAGAATTCTGCGAACATCTAATTGAACTCTAATAACACCCTGGCATGGGTGTTATTCTCTTTCACAAGTTACAGCAGTGTGGCCACGGCGAGGCGTGTGTAGTGGGAAAATTGGGGCGCTTGCGACACCCCAGTGCCCAGGACGCCACCTGTGCTCCAGGACACGCTGAGGGCCCCGGGGCGTGGCGGGGAGGGGGGGAAAACCGCGGAGATGTCGCAGACTGTGGAGTCTCACGGACCAGCTTTGTTTCGGTGGCCCACACCCGAGCCCACCCAGAACTACTAGGAAATGAAGCTTTTACGCGGCGCCGGGTTTCTCAGCGTCTGTTTTTTCCGCGAGGGGACCCACGTGCTCGCTCCGAGGCACGTTCCACCCTGCGAAGCTCGCGGGCCCGACGCTTCCCGCCGCCGCCCCCACGCGACCCAGCCACGGACGGCACCGGGCGCAGCACGGAGAGCTCGACACCGAGCAGGCTCGGTCGGGACCATGGCGAGACGGGGAAGCACAGTCCTCTGGGACGCCCCCCCCGCTTCGGCTTTTGGGGACTCCACGCAGGGCGCAGAAAGGACCACGCTTCCCTCCAATTTCACTAGCGCGAAAGGGGCGGGCCCTGGGCGCCGGCGGCGAAGCCCCGCCCCGGCCCGCGCGGCCTGCTGGATTCGCCCCGCCCCCAACCCCCCCGCCGCCCGCCACCCGCCACCCTCTTCCTCCTGCGCCGCAGTCCGGGCGACCGTCCTGGTCTCCGTTCGCGCTGTGAGGCACGCGTGGGCGGCGGCGGTCGCGGGGCCCGGGCCCTGTGAGGAGCGCGCCGCGCGTCCCTTTTCTCCGGCAGTGGCGGGCCGCGGAAGTGACGTGGTGCACGGACAGGATCGCGTTTGAATCGGTTCCCGGGTGATCATCGCGCCTGCAGCTCCCGTGCCGCCGCCGCCTCTGCCGCCGCCGCCGCGGAGGAAGAGCTGTCTTGCGCCGGCCGAGGCCTCGAGCCGCCTCGGGGGCTGGAACCGAAGGCGCTGCCTGGAGCCCGCACCTTTGCGTTGAGCGCGGCGGCGGCCGGCGCCGCTGTCTTTTCTCCTTTCCCCCAATATGGCAGCGGCGGGCGGCGGCGGGCCCGGCGGGCCCTCCGAGGGGACAGAGGAGGATGGCGGAGGTGTCGGCCCCAGGACAGTGTACTTATTTGACCGGCGCGAGAAGGAGTCCGAGCTCGGTGACCGGACGCTGCGGGTTGGGGAGCGCTCGGACTACGCGGGCTTCCGCGCCTCAGTGTGTCAGGTACACGAACGGGCGAAGGAGGGATGCGCGGGTAGGGCCGGGGTGGGAGGGTGACGAGAAACCCAGGTTGCTCACCGAGAGCAATAAACCTGTCACCCGGCCTGGTCTTGTGGCCTTGGCTTCTCTCTCCCGGGTGGCCGCCATGCCCGCGACCGGGCGGCCGGACGCTTCGGGCTGGCCCTGGCCCGGGCCGCGGCGTGCAGAGCCGGCTCCTCCGTGGGCCTCTCTCTGCCCCCGGTCCTTCTACCGGACCCTCCGACCCTGGCCAGAGTCGCAGAGCTCGCGGTTGGTTGGCCCTTGGCGAGCTCAGCCCGATTGCGGCCCTGCGGTTCATCTTTGTGTGGGGAAAGCCGCTGCTATTTAGTTTGTAACTTTTGTAAAAGGGGCGGACGGAGTTACACCCTGCGGCTCCGTTGTGTTTCGACGGGGAGAAGTTGTGAGTTTCCTGGAGTCTATTTACTCAGGTTCACTGAATGATGCAGTGATTACCCGGGTTGTCCCGTCGAGAAGGTTTGCGAGGTCCGCCCTGGCGTGGTCCTTCTGCGCGGAAACACTTGTCCAAGTGAGTTAGTCTCTCAAGTGGAGCTGCCCTTCTGGTTTTCTGAGCCCCAACCCTTGGCAGTTCCTGAACTAACTCAGAGGGTGCTCATGGAAAACCACAGAACGTACATACCCACTGTATTAGTTTGCTTTAGAAATGAATGACTGTGTAGGAAAACCTGCTTTGACCTGTGAAGCTCTTTATAGATACGAGGTGATGTTATTGCGTAAGCCTTAAAGGAGGACTGTTGTCATGCCCTGAATTAACCACATGCGGTACTTTTTCAACTGTGAAGAAAGAAGCCTTACCTTCCAAGGAAGAAGAACTTTGAAGCAGTTTTTTGCCTTGAGCAGAAATGTTCTGGAGACATAACTGCTGAAATTAAGATCCGTAGGATAAAAACAACTTGGGAGCAAGGACTTCGTTTTGTTCACAGCTGTAGTCCCAGCGTCTAAAACTGCCCTGGCATGTTGTAAATGCCCAGATTAGAATGGATAAATGAAGACAAAAACCCGTCGAGTCTGAATTTCATTCTGTGCCTGGATGGATGTAGTAGCTTCCCATAGTGTTTGAAAGCGAATGAATGAATGCTCATCTTTTTTGTTGAACATTCTGTGTTCAGAACCATGCCACAAAAGGGAAACTCTTTGTTTATTATTTTTATTGTAAAAATATCAACGCATTAAAGGAAATATGGAACCAGAGGGGAAAAAGTAAACCTTTTACTCACTGTAAAACTTACTACTATAACCCCTGTTTAGCACTTGGGGTTATGATGTCTTTGCAGCTTCCCTCACCCTCCCACCTTTTATTTTTATAGCTATAATACATGTTTTTTTCACTTAATATTGTCAGAAATGTCTATTTTGATACTGGGGTCTTTGTAATCAAAACTTGAAATGGTTGATTTGGTATCACTGTTTACATAACCAAATCTCTCTTTTGTTAACATTTACATTGTTTTTGTGATTTTAAGTAATGCTGTGATAAACGTCTTTGAATACATAGCCTTTTATGTCTTTGTTATTGTTTCTTTAGTTTGAAATCATAGAATTGAAATTCCTGAATCCAAGATCAGGAACATCACTAATGCTCCCGATACATATTTTTAAATTAGTTTTCAAAAAGGTTGTGTTAATTTATTGTCCTTCTAGGAATACACTATTTCCTTCTCCCTTCTCCCCTGTGAGATGTCTCAGCAACTGTCAGATAGATAAGGGAAGTATTATTGGCTTTTATTACAGAAGTAGAAACTTATTCATAGAGATGGTATCTTATCTAAGATAGTAAGATTGAAATTAATGGTATTCACCCCCAGAACCCATGTTCATTCTGTACCACTCTGCCTCAAAGGAAGTTCTTTGCTGTAGAGAACAGATGTGTTTATTCCTTCCTTCAATATTTCAGCTTAAAAACCAAGGAAAATATTTCCTTTGACTAATTTTTTCCTCCTTCCTTTCACTTTATCCTGCTAGAACAGACAGAGGTTAAATTTGATTAGAAGTAAGAGAGAACTAGCAAGAAAAAAAAGAAGACTAGCTTTTATTTTTTAAAGAATCTACCCTTTTAAGTATTATTAGATTCTGCTGAAGATCCCATAATCTTGTCTCCATTACACACATGAAGAACTAAATTAAGTTACTGAATTAAGTCCAAGATTATACCGTTAATAAGCGGTGAAACTGGGATTGGAATTTAATTTCAATTTAATTTCAAAGCTGTATTTAAAAAAAAAAACTCACCCCCAACTGTATATTAACACCTTCGTTTTCCTCCTTTGAAGAGGAGGTAAAATAGTACACTAAATTAACGTTTTTATTAAAACATAAATTAAGCCATTAAATGTTTATAGTGCCAGAGAGTACTATGGATCCTAAACTGAGGAAAGCTCACCTTGTGGAAAAGGGAGGCAGTCACAAGAGGGAGAAAGAGGAAAGGGTAGCTGGAAGAAGCCCTTAGACAGCCTGCTGATAAGCGCCTATTGACTCACCTGAGCCCTGTGGCCTTGCAGAATCCAAGATTAAAAAAATGACTCATTTACTTAGTTTTTAAATATGCCCAAATACTAAATCCTATGTATATGTACCTCCTACTCCCACCTCCTACTTTTGAGAAATTTGTCTGTTTTTTCCTTTGTGTGGTTCTATATGCCTTACTACCCTACCATGGCACTTGTTATACCATCGATTATTGCTTTTTTCCCCAAAATCTTACTATAGAAATCAGTGAGCAGAATTTGAAGTTTATGTTAAAATACAGAACACCCAGAATAGCCACAAAACAAAAAACTTTGAAAAAGAGCAACGTCAGAGAGAAACTATCTGATTTCAAGAATTATTATAAAGCTATAGTAGTCAAGGCAGTACCAATTGATGTAAATATAGATATATAAGTAAATGCTGCAGAATAAAGAGGCCAGAAATAGACCTTGACATGTAGGGCCAATTGATTTTCATTTTAAAATGTTAAGAATTTTTAAATTTTAATTGACAAGTAAAAATTGTATGTATTTGTGGTATACAGCATGATGTTATATGTATTTATAGTAGAATGACTAAATCAAGCTATTTAACGTATGCATTAACTCACATACTTATTTTTTGTAGTGAGAACATTTAAAATCTCTCAGCAATTTTCAAATATATGTTATATTGTTGTTATAGTTACCATGATCTACAACAGATGTATTGAATTTATTCCTCCCAACTGAAATTTTGTGTCCTCTGAACATTTCCCTCCACCCTGCAAACACCATTTTACTGTTTCTATGAGTTCAGCTTTTTTACATTGACTCCACATGTGAGACCATGTGGTATTTGTCTTTCTGTGCCTGCCATATTTCTCTTTTGACATAGTGTCCTCCAAGCTCATCCATGATGCCACAAAGGACAGAATTTTGTTTTTTATTATAGCTAAATAGTATGTCATAGCATACCACATTTTCTTTATCCATTCATTGTTGATGTACACTTAGGTTGATTCCATATGTTGGCTGTTGTGAATAATGTTGCAGTGAACATGGGAGTGCACATATCTCTGATTTCATTTCCTTTGGATATACGAGGTCTGTCCGGAAAGTAGCCAGCCATTGTTAATATAACCAGATGGTCGGGAATCTGTTGAAAGTGATCCATGTTCTGGAAGGCCTGCAACAGGCAGAATACCTGAGAATATTGAACATGTACGGGTTAGGTTAAGAGACTCTGGGAGAACTGTGTGAGGTCCCAAGGTGCCTACTTTGAAGGGGACTGAGGTGTCATTGTCCTATGTACAGTGTTTCTGGTATCTTGTATCTTCTTCAATAAATGTCTCTATTTTTCATATTACATGGCTGGATACTTTCCAGACAGAATTAATATACCCAGTAGTAAGATTGCTGGCTCATGTGATACTTCTATTTTTAGTTTTTTGAGGAACTTCCATACTGTTTTCCATAATGGCTGTACTAATTTACGTTCCTGCCAACAGTGCACAAGGGTTTTCTTTTCTCCACATCCTCACCAACACTTGTTATTTTTTGTCTTTTTGATAATAGCCATTCTAACAGATGTAAGATGATGTCTCACTGGGGTTTTCTTTTGCATTATTCTGATAATTGATGATGTTGAGCACTTTTTATATACCTGTTGGCCATTTGTATGTCATCTTTTGAGAAATTTTTATTCAGGTCCTTTGTCCATTTTTTGATTGGATTGTATTTTTAATACTGTATACTCTTTGAGGACAGGAGCCTTACCTGCAGTTGGGTTATAGCTGTTTAGTTATGTGAACCAGTTTCCTACTTTCTTAAAAAACTGTATTTGTAGTAGCTTATTAAAAATAACAAAAGATGAGAAGGGAAAAAAGTAAAGTATAGTAAGTTATCAGAGGAAAGTTGATAAATGGGAGAGTTCATTTGATAATACCTTACATTAATGCTGAGCCATGAAGAGTTTCCTAGTGTTCAAAACAAAGAAGGAAATATAACTGATACAAAATCCACAGTATCTGTAAAATAACATTCCAACTGCTAGAGAAGCAGAACTTTGATTTAAGAAAAATTGCTTTCGGTTTCCTCATAAATTCTAAGGGATAACTCTGACAGCGTCCTTACAGATAGAAAAGGCTGCTGCTTATTCCGTCCTTTAATACAAGGTAGGGTATATGTTAGAGTGTAATGCAAGCTGCTTTAACCAGTAACCACCCAATTTTTTGTAGAAATTTCTTACTCAAGTCCAATGTTAGGTGTTCCTGGTCTGTGGGTGATTCAGGGACACAGCCATCAGATACAATGCCAAAATGCAATCATTAAAGGCTAGTTTGCAGAGTTTCAGAGCAATTCACTAAGGTGTTTAGTTTCTGACCCACTTAATTCATGGACAAAATTTAATGTATTTAAGAGGATTTTATGGAATACAAGTTAGTTAGCACTTCATAAATATTTCTTAAAATTGGCTTTTAAGAGAAGTGAGGCAGCAGATAGTTTGCAGCTGATATAAGGACATGGAAGGTGTGTATTTTATATTGTTTATTAAAGGCAGATCCATATGCTTTAAAAATTAAACCCGAAAAGGGTGGGATTGAAGTTCTTATGAAAAAGCCTAATCAAGACTCTCCTCCAAATAGAATGTCATCCTGTTTTCATGTATGGAAATGCAGAGAGAGTGTGTCTGTATTCAAGGCCAGGTTAATACAACATGAAAGATCAGTTTGTGTCTGAGATTTTTAGACCAAAAAAGACCTTCTCTTTTTTTAGAAAAGGATATGATGTCTTGAATAAAAGTGTAATGAATAATAATGTAAAAATATGTATAGTTCTCAAATGTCAGAGCTATAAAATACATAGAAGAATTATGCATTCAAGAAATAATTTTTATGGAATTATGGATGAAGCAAGGAAAACAAAAAGATAGCTTATGTGTCTTATTTGAATACTAGATTTATAGATTTAAATCTATGAATTTATAATATAGGTTAAAAATGAAAAGAAAATGAACTGTGCTCTAGTGGAGGAAAATACAGGCAACACTGGATAAAACCAGAATGTTAGGAATAACAAAACACAGTTGCAAATGTTTGAAGAAGGGACTAAGGTGCTGGCATTCCTAGCCTTAAAGATAAATTGACAGGTAGGGGAGATGAACTATCCTATGCAATTATTTAGAAGAGTACTAAAAAAACTTTAAAATGAAATAAAATAATATATTTATGGGGAGATTATATGGAACAATTAGCTATAAATACTTTTTAGAGGTATATAGATCTTAAAAAGTCATTTGCACATAGTTATAAAAGCCCATTTTGTTCTATAGGATGCATAAGCATATGGTTTAACAGTTGGGATATTATAAAAATAAAGTAGTAATGAACTAAAAAACAAATGACTTTCATGATCACTCAAAAACCTAATAAAAATCTATAAGGTCAATTTCTGTCTCTGCTCAACAAATAGAATCTTATTCCCAGTTTATGTCCGTGGCTTTGTTTCTCTAGAGTGGAATTGCATATGATATTGAGTATCTTTGAGTATCTCTAAGTTTGCTAAAGTATGCCAGATTGCTTTCTAATATGGCTGTACTAATTTTCAGTACTATTTTTGGTCCAGCAATGTGTAAGGTCCTATTTCCCTATATGGAGGCCACTGTTTATAGGATTGTAATTAAAAATTTTTGTCTACCTCGTGGGAATGACAATAAGTTAATTTCTGTGATAACTAGTGAGGTTGAGCATCTTTTTCATGTTTTCTAGTCTTTTCCTTTATGGCTTGCACTGTTTGTATCTTTTCAGGAATCCTTTTCTACTGCTCAACATTATTTCTCTATATTGTTGTTGTTGTTGTTGTTGTTGAGGCAGGATCTTGCTCTGTTGCCCAGGCTAGAGTGCAGTGGCATCATCATAGCTCACTGCAGCCTCAAACTTCTGGACTCAAACGATCCTCCTACCTCAGCCTCTTGAGTAGCTAGGACTACAGGCAAGCATTGCACCACTGCGCCCAGATGATTTTTAAATTTTTAGTAGAGATGGGGTCTCCCTGGGTTTCTGAGGCTGGTCTCAAACTCTTGGGCCCAAACAGTCCTACCACCTTGGCTCTCAAAGCACTGGATTAAAGGTGTGAGCTACCTTGCCTCTATATTTTCTTCTATAGTTTTAGATTAATGTGTAGCTGCTTTATGTCTCCTAGAATTTATTTTTGTATATATTGAGATGGGGTTTTATCTATTTGCATGTGATGAACTTGTCTCAATGTCATTTATTGAACACTTTATTCTTTCCCACCAATTTGTAATGTCAACTCTGTTTACCAAGCTCTCCATGCATATATGTGTGGGCCCATTTCAGAGCCCTCTAGTCTCTTCCACCTGTCTATTATAGGATATTTTAAACTAGAATGTTTTTTTTTAGACAGAGTCTCACTCTGTCACCAGGCTAGAATGCAGTGGCATCACTGTAGCTCACTGCAACCTTACTGCTGGGCTCAAGTGAGCCTCCTGCCTCAGCCTCCCAAGTAATAAGGGCTACAGGTGAACACCACCACGCCTGGCTAATTTTTCTATTTTTAGTAGAGACAGAGTCTCACTCTTGCTCAGGCTGGTCTCGAACTCCTGAGCTCAAGCAGTCCTACTGCCGGGGCCTCCCAAAGTGCTAGGATTACAGGAGTGAACCACTGCACCTGGCCGAAACTAGAAATTTTCTTATGACAACTTCAAACCCCGTATACTCATTACCCAGGTTTAACAGTTACCAAGAATTTACCACAGTAGCATCATTTTTGTCTTTTGTAATATATTTTAAAGCGTATTTCTAGGTTTTAGTTCATTTCGCCCTTAATATACTTCAGCATGAATATCTCTTATCACACTATCAAAATTAAGCATTTTTAATATTGTCTAATATATCAGTCCATATTGAGAGTCCTCTGATTGTTTAAAAATGTTTTTTTTGATTCCCAAGTTTGATTCAAGAACTCATACAAAATATTTCAGATAATTTTAATCCTCATCTTCTTCCTCTTCTTTGTACTGGTTAATTTGGAAGTAAAGTAATTCATAACTCTCTTTGCTGTTAACAACTACGCACAACCAATCGTGTAGATTATTCTTCTTCAAATATTTTTTGGTGAGGTATTTCAAATACCTTTTAGAAAAAGGCACCTCAGAAGTGATGGTGATCTTGTTCGTGCTCTTCTCGTTGGTTACAACCCATCTCCTCAGATTCCTAGCTTTTCCGTTCATTTTGATTCTCTTTCGCAAAAACTGCTCAAAATTAGCAGCATCCGTGATTCCGTCTTCCACTGGGTGGATGCAATCAAGAGTGAACTTCAGAACTTGCTTCCTTTTTTTTGCCCCCCTTCACCACAAGCTTTCTCATGGGCATCCTGGCGGCAGCGGAGGCATACAGGCCATAAAAGGGTGCTCATGTTAAACTTTGTTTTTTTATGTTTCTTAATTCTTTTTCAAATTTAAAGCATTTAAAAAAACCCCTCCTCCCCGAGTCTATAGTTTTCCTGCAGTTGACCTATTAAGAAATCCACTAGATTTTTCTTTAATATTCCATGTTCTGGAATTGTCTATGTTCTTTTATGGTGTCGTTTAATTTATTTTATCTCCATATATATCTTGTAAATTAGAAGTTAGCTCTAAAGGCTTGATTTAAGCCAACTCTTTGGAGTTGGGAGGCAAAGAATATTTCGTAGGTGGTGCTGTGGCTGATACTTCATATCACATCACAATGGGAAGCACATAATGTATGGATGTTTCACCCACTCATAGCAGTGCTAACAGTGAATTTGTGGGATTCAGGTGGTTTCAGCTGGATGCCTCCATAAGAAAGTTTTGATCTGATGATTCACGAATTGATGATGGTGTTCTGATTGCCATTCCTCCTATATTCAGTAGCTGGAATTCTTTCAAAGAACAACTTTGCCTCATCAGCTAGAGCTATTTGGTTACCCTGAAATATAGTCGGTATAAGAAAAGCAGTATAAATGATTTGTTCTTTCCCTTTAATTTGCTGGTATTCAGAGTAAGGAGTTGATGCCCTAGTTAATTTCAGTAGCGAGCAATAAGTATTTTTTATTAGTATCATTATTAAAGATTTGAGTATTATTAGTCTAGATTTTTTAGTTTTCCTTGGACAGGTTTGTCTAGATTAACTAGTCCACCACTACCTGAAGCAGAAGCCTTTTTTCTTAACTGCTTGTACATCATTATTGTTTGATTTTAGAAAGAGCGTGTGTCTTTATTTTAATGTAAGTGAAAATATTAACCGCTTTTCTAATTTTCGTTTTTTGGTTAGTTGTGAGGTTTCAGAGTTCATGTCTTCATTGGTCATTTGTGTTTTCTCAGTTTGATTATTCATGTCTTTTTTGCTTTACCTCTGTCGATCTTTGCCTTCTTGATTTATGAAGGCTTTTTGTCTGTTATGAATGCTAACTCTTTGTTTCTTGTTGCAATTCCCCCCCCCGTAATGTATAATTTGCTTTAATTTTTTAAAGTTTTCTTTTGGTTAAGGTTAAAATGAATGTAAAGATTCTTTAATATAGATGTTCTGCGTAGGGTGGTTGTCCTTACCTCAGTACTATAAAATATCAACCTTTTTTCTTCTATTTTGTTTTTATGCATTTAAAGAGCTAATCCATATTAACATAGTTGTTATATTAATGTTTAGCTCCAGATAAATTGATAACTTGTATATTGCCATGAAATAATATGTTTTTTTCCTGGGTAGGTCCTGCTGATGTTGAAACTCTTTCCACCTAATTGCTAGTGTTCCTAGGTGGCATGTAGTAGCAGAAAAAACAACCTTGTTAAATAGGTAATTTATATTGATTTATGCTATATTAATTATGCAAAGGCAAAATTTAACAATACTGAGGCTGGGCACGGTGGCTCATGCCTGTAATCCTAGCACTTTGGGATTAGGAGTTCAAAACCAGCCTTGGCAACATAGTAAGACCCTGTCTCTACAAAAAATAAAAAAATTAGCCAGATATGGTGGTGCACACTTGTAGTCCCAGCTACTGCAGAGGCTGAGGCAAGAGGATCACTTGAGCCAGGAGTTTGAGGTTACATTGAGCTCCAGCCTGGTGACAGAGCAAGACCCTATTCTTAAAAAAAAATAACCTCCCCCCCAAAAAAATCAAGTCTTGTATTTCCTAGACAAATAAATGTAGTAATTGTTACAGGATTGTAATATACTATCAATATTTTCATGTTTTTATAAACTTAAATAATACTTTTATTTCCTTTGAGTAATAACTGATTGTATCTCTCTAGACACTTGGCATTTCCCCCGAAGAAAAATTTGTTATTACAACAACAAGTAGGAAAGAAATTACCTGTGATAATTTTGGTAAGTAAACAGTGTTACTAAGTTCATGCTTATGTTTTAGTATGCATATGTTTTAGTATATATGATAGGGCAATAACTATTTCATTACATAGATAAGCCCCTTAATCTATCATCAATGATTTTGGTTAATTTGTTGGGATGAGGGAGAAAACTGGCTATATGTGCATAGTTTGTTCAGAGGTCATATTTTTCAAGGATTATTATAGAAAAATAGTTGATAATCAGCTGTGGCGATAGAAAATGAGACTCTAGCACCTAGCATAAATCTTCTGTTTGGGCCCTTAAGAAGCTACTTTTCCTAACCAACTTGAATTCTTCTGTTATCTTTTTTTATCCAATTAGTTTCCAAGACCTGTCAGTTTTTCATGTCGGATTCCTTTTGAATTTAACCATTCTTCTCCATTCATGTTGATACCACTCTAGTGCACATCCTCATCTGATTTCCTGTGATACTTTAACTTATTAACAATTGAGTATTTCAAATGAGTGAGAGTTTGTGCTTGTTTCATTGATATCATTAATAAAAACTGAATTTATAGGTAGATGTGTTGTTTGGGAGTTTGTACCATTGTTAAAGATATTTCCTAGATACAATTTGTATATTCAAAATTTATCAGCTCATTGAGTTTCTGGTGCTAACCTAGCACTTAAACTCTTGATTACAGATGAAACTGTTAAAGATGGAGTCACCCTGTACCTGCTACAGTCAGTAAATCAGTTACTTCTAACAGCCACAAAAGAACGAATTGACTTCTTACCTCACTATGACACACTGGTTAAAAGTGGCATGTATGAATATTATGCAAGTGAAGGACAGAATCCATTGCGTAAGTATTCCATTTATACTAACTTTGATAAACTATTATTCTCCTTTATCCCCTGGCCTTGTGTCATGTTCCTTCACTTTTTTATAAATCTTCTCAATCTACTTTATTAGAAGACTGATCATTCATTTTGAGCTTCGTACTCAACTGCATTATCACAATATATTTCTTTTTCTACCTAAGTCATCTTTAGAGTAAAGCTATTCTTTATTAAAGCTAACTTACTAGTAGAACTCATTTCTTTTCAGCTTAGAAGGGGTCTTGTACCTATACATCTTTCCATCTCTTGTATACTCCCCTCTCCTGATTTATTCTTCCTGGCCTCCTACATACCTTTCCCAGTTAAGAAAATATTTGTTTTATCTTACAAGTTTATGTGGCTAAATTGCGTAAGTAAGTAGTTTGTGTTCTTCTCATGTCTTTTTCATTTCCTTCTTCCTTTATTACTTGCTGGTTTCTGTCCCACCTCTAGACTGTTTGCTAGTGATCTTTAAAAATCAGTTGATTTACTGAATACTTCTCTCTGGACCCTCTCAAAGTGTTTAATACTACTTAGATGTTCATTGTAAACTTTGTTATTAATATTATTTTTCTCATTATATATGCATTATTATTTGCAGGAAATTAGAAAGCATACATAAGCAAAAAAAACCATAAAGAACATCTCTACCACCCAGACATAATCACCACTAACACTTTGGTGTCTATTATTTCAGACCTTTTCATATTGTCTGATTTTTCTAAAATCATTTTGTATGATACATGCTTCTTTAGCCTACTTTTTTGTTTAAAAATAAAGTGAACATATTTAATATATATGTAAATATATTTTTGATGATATTTAGATAACATAATTTATTTGAATAGTATTCTTCTGTAAGTAGACATTTAAGTTGTTTTTAGTTTTTTCATTATTACAAATGACCCCTAATGTTCTTGTGAGTAAATCTTTATGTGCAGTGCCAGGCACTGTGCCAAGTACATTGTGAGCATTATCTCTTTTAATCCTTAATCATGTGTGATTACTAATGTTAGGAAATGACATAGGTGATCATCCTATTTTGCAGAAGAAATTGGGGCTAAGAGATTTTAGGTAACTTGCCCAAGGCCACTCTGCTAGTGAATAGTAGAGCCAGGGTTTGAACCCTAGCAGAGTGACTTCAGAGCTTCAATTTATGACCAGTACATTTAGTACTTCCCACATTGTTCTTTCGTTTAAAAAAGCTCTTATTTCTCCCATTTTAAAAACACCATAATCTTCTTCCACTAGCTACTGTCCAGTTTTTTGCCCCTATTTATAGTAAAACTCCTCAAAAGAGTTCACTGTATTCACTATCAGCAGTATTTCTCTTCCTCCCATTCTCTTGTGATTACGGTGCCCAGGCGGTTGCCCCTACGGTGCCTACTCTTTTAGGGTCACCAACGACTAAATCCAGTGATTAATTTTTAGTTCTCGTTTTACTTGAGGCATTATTTGACATAGTTTTATCACATCTTCCTCTCTGATACCCTTTTTTTACTTGGCATTCATTCTTACCTCACTGCCTTCCCTCTCTTCTTTTCTCTCCCTACCTTCTTAATGTTGAAGTGCCTCAGGGCTTAGTCCTTGGTCCTTTACCTTTTATCTTCCTCACTTGGTGATCAGGTCCAGGCTCATGGCTCTAAATACTATCTTTGTAGAAGTGACTGTCAAATGGAGGTGGCAAGAAATGGTCATTTTTAGTTAAATATTGCAAACAGTACCACACTTACCTCTTGAATTCCAGATTGGCCCTTCCAGCTGCCTATGTGGCATCTCCGTTAGAACGTTTAAAATGGGAACCACCGATCTGTTCACTAAATTCTATACTGCACATAGTTTTCCCCGTCTGAATTGATCATTTCCCTGTCTTTCCAGTTGCTCCGGCCCAAAATTAAATCAATTCTTCTTTTTCTCATACCTCTCATACAATATGTCAGAAAATACTGTTGGTCCTGTCTTTGATATTTATCTAAAACTGATTGTTTCTCACCACTTCTATTGCTACCACCTAGTTTGAGGCACCATCATACCACCTAGATTATATAGTGGCTTCCTAACTGGTGTCTTTCTTTTTTTTTTTTTTTGAGACAGAGTCTCACTCTCTTGCCTGGGCTAGAGTGCCGTGGTCTCAGCCTAGCTCACAACAACCTCAAACTCCTGAGCTTAAGCGATCCTCCTGCCTCAGTCTCCCAGGTAGCTGGGACTACAGGCACGTGCCACCGTGCCCGGCTAATTTTTTTTTCTATTTTTTAGTTGTTTGGCTAGTTTCTTTCTATTATGGTAGAGACGGGGTCTCACTCTTGCTCAGGCTGGTGTTGAACTCCTGATCTCAAGCAATCCTCCCACCTCGGCCTCCCAGAGTGCTAGGATTACAGGCGTGGCCACCGTGCCCAGGCGTATCTTTCTTTTTATACCTGTCCATATAAGGTTTGAAAAGTCAGATTGTGTCATTCTTCTTCTGAAAATACTCATAGCTCACCATTTCACTAAGAGTAAAAGCCATAGTCCTTAGTTACTGACAAGCCTTAGCAGCTCTGCATTGTATCTCTCTGACTTTGTTTCTGCTACTCTTCTTGCTTGTTCACTCCTCTCCAGTGCCAGCCATATTCTCCGCTTCGGGCCCCCTGCCTCGGGTGCTCTTCCTCCAGATAGCCCTGGACTCCTTCTCTCACCTAATTCAAGTCTTATTTGTCCATTACCTTCTCAGTAAGACTTCCCTGATCACCCTATTTAATTGCAATGGTATTCCCTCTATGTCTTTACTGTTATCTTATCCCTTTTCTCTGTTCTGTTTCTTTTCTCCATAGCACATACCCCTTCTAACATACTATAGAATTTACTTATTTATTATGATTGTATTTTATTTACCGTCTTCCTTTATTAGAATGTTAAATCTGTAAGAACAGGACCTTTGTCCATTTTGTTCGGTTCCTAGAACAATGCCTGGCAAATAGTAGGTGCGTAAATATTTGAATCTTGAATGAATCTTTAATTCTTTCCCTGGGGATAAATTTCTAAATATATAATTGTAGAGTCAAAAGATATATTCATTTTAAGGACTTTCAGTATAGTTTGTTTAATTACCTTCCAGATTAGTTGTATCAGTTTTTATTCCTACCTCCATTATGTGGGTAAGCAGAGAACCTCAATGCTTAAATTCTTGTTTGATTTCTGTGAGTTTACAGTATGTTCCTGCATCTTTCCTTACTTCTGTTTCCCAGCTTCTGGTTCTCCTTGACTGTGTGTTGGATGTTTCTTCAAGTCACGCTGATCTTTTCTTTTTATGCTTTTCTCTGAGTAAGCTGATCATAGCTGTAACTATTGTACCTATGTCAATGAAGCAAAAATCTTTGTCTCTGGCTGTCTTTAGTCTCTCAGTTATGCTTAGTATCTACTTCAGCTCCCTGTGGAATACCTCTACTCATTGAACTTGGTGTGGTGGTAGGGCATTATATCTAAAACTGAATTTTTCTTTCCTTCCCTTTGAATTTTCCCTTTATGGGAAATATGACCATTTATCCAGTCTTCTAGAGGCAGAAACTAAAACACATTTTGGATTTCTTTTTCCTCTTTTTTTTTTATCTAATCGGATACTAAGTTTTATTCATTTCTTCCTTCTCAATTTCTCTTAAGTAAGTCTCCTTTCCTCCCATTTCCTGCAGTGTTTCTTCTTTTTCATTTTTTTTGAAGAGACAGGATCTCACTCTGTTGCCCAGGCTGAAGTGCAGTGGCAGTCTTGACCTCCTAGGCTCAAGTGATCCTCCTGAGTAGCTGGGATTACAGGCACGTCACTATGTCTGGCTAATTTTTTAAATTTTTTTAGAGATGAAGTGTGGCTGTGTTGCCCAGGCTCTCAAACTCCTGGTCTCAAGCAGTTTTCCTGCCTAAGCTTCCTGAGTTGCCAGGATTATAGGCAGCAGCCACCATGTCTGGCTCCCTTCTTCATTTTCTAGAGTTATTGCCCTTAGCCAGATCCTTATACATGTCTGATTTGTGGTAACTTCTTTGTAATTAGTTCATAAACATAGCTGTCCCTTGAGTGTTTAGAATGAATGGAGGTGCTTGCTGGAGAGCTATTTTGTGGATTAATTACAGCTTTAGTTGGGTTAAGCGTCTGTGGAATTAAGAGACATAAATTTGATATGTTCCCTTTTTAATTAATTGAATAAAAGCAGGAAATCGTTTGAGTAGTGACCTTGAAGAAAAGAGTATTGATTAATGCTTTGCCAGTGATAAATTGAATGTCAAGTTGGTGGTGTGGTAGGGAATCAGTAGCAATTTTGTGTCAGATGTGTTCTGCCATTTGACAAGTTTCTGTTAGTCATAAAAATTCTGTACCCAAATTAGCTTTTAAGAGACACTTATAGTTGCTTTATATTTGCCCCCATATCTCTCAATGTGCTTACTTTGGACTTGTGCATAATGTAATTACATACCACAAACTATTATTTGATTTTATGCTCATGGTCTTCTGTTTGTCGCTTATGTCTGTCTTTAGATTATAAACTCCTTGAAGCTAGGAAATGATCATGGTTGGCTAAGTCATGCCATATCACTAGTGCCATACAAGTACTAGTTGATAACTGCTTTTTTATGCTGGTGGTGATTTGTGGTGATACTTTTATCATGTATTATATTGTTAGGATCAGGATAATACTTTAATTCTAGCTACATGGAAAATAAAAGTGATGGCTTAAAGATACTTGAGAATTTCTTCCATTTTGAACTTTCATATGAAGTATTTGGTAGGGAAAAGTTAAGCAATAATGTTTTCTTAATCTTTTCCAGCATTTGCACTTGCGGAATTAATTGATAATTCATTGTCTGCCACTTCTCGTAACATTGGTATTAGAAGAATACAGATCAAATTGGTAAGAAAATAGTACTATAAAGCAATTTAACTTTTCCTTTTAGAAGAGTAGTGTAAGGTCATTGGAGAAAAATTGGAAAACAAGAATAACCTAAACATAAAAATAATTATCAGATATCTCTTCATCCATTGTTAAAATTTTCTTATGTGTCCTTTTCTATGCGTATATGTATGCATGTATGTGTGCATTTTATTTGTTATAATCTTCTGTTTTCCCTTAAATAGTACATCGTTAACATTTGCCATATCATGAATATTCTGTAACAAAATAGTCTACTGCTATGGAGTGGTTTATTGGCTGTAATATAAATTATGTAGTCAGTGTTCTGTTGTTGAACATTTACATATTTTTTATATATTTGCCACTGAAAGCAATTCTGGGATAATGAATATTCTTATACGTCTTTGTATACATCTCTGGTTATTTCCTTAAGTTAAATTCTGAGAAATGGAATTTCTAGGCTGAAGGACATGAAGAATTCTGAGGCTTATGATATAGGTAGCTGAAGTGCCTTTCAGAAAGTTGTATTAATTTACACTTCTACCAGCAATGTATGAGTGAGGTCATTGAATCACTTTTTTTCATATTTAACTTTTCATGTTTTAAAATATTAATTTGACTTTTTCTGTCTTTTTGAACTTATTTTGTTTCATAGCTTTTTGATGAAACACAAGGAAAACCTGCTGTTGCAGTGATAGATAATGGAAGAGGAATGACCTCTAAGCAGCTTAACAACTGGGCCGTGTATAGGTTGTCAAAATTTACAAGGCAAGGTGACTTTGAAAGGTTAGAAAACCTTACTTTTTTATGGGTAGATATGTATTTTGATAACGATAAAAATTCTAATATGCCTTTAGATACACATGATACATTGAAAGCTTTGATGTTATCAACATGTTTATTTAGGTTTTGATATTATACAATCTTTATGATCAATACTCAGAAATAGTTAGAACTACAAAATGTGTTGCCTTTCCATTAAATAGCTCTTTTTGCATTTCTTGAGTTATGTAGGAGTTATGGTGATAAGTTGAGTACCTTGGAGCTTTCCCCCTTTTCTTACTAAATCTGTGTAGCCTCTAGAACAGTAGAATGGTTTTGAAACAGACGTTAGAAATCACTGTATACCACTTGCAAAATGTCTAAAGCTACATGTAGTTCTGTGGAACTTACTGTTATTACTCTACTTTCAGAGCTCTGTTTTGCAGAAGATTCATAGCTACTAGGAAGTAGAATCCAGTCATAAGTTTTATATCAGAATATGCTTATAGAAAATATCCTGAATATGAATGTCATAGGGAAAACAAAATATGCTAACAGCTGTCAGAGATAAAAAGATTTGGATTCTTGGAATAGCAGAACTGTAGTAAAAAGAGCTTTGATTCATGAGTCTTTTGATATTTTAAGCTATGTTGTGTACTTTAGATAACATACTTGGGAAGAATCTGGCATTCTTTTAAGTAGTTAGTGTTTGTTCATAACCTGCTTTGCTCTTTCCTGTGCTATGTTGAGAGAAGTCACCCACATTTCAGGATCACTCTCAATAATGTGTTAAAATTAATGTAGTTAGCACATTTGCTTTCTTGCTTCTGAAATTAAGCACCCTCAGAATTTTCATCAAATTTGTAAAGACTTACCAGTACCACTGTAAGAGACAACATAGTTAAGAACAAAGACTCTGTTATCTTTTGGCCTGGTTTGAATTCTAACCTTGCCACTTACTAGTTGTGTGACGTTGGTCAAGGTGCTTTACTTCTCTGTGCCTCAGTTTACATATTCATAAAATGGGAATAATAGCATAAGGTTTTGTGAAGACTAAGTGAGTTAATACATGTAAAATCTTTAGGACAGAACCTGGCATATGGTAAGCAGTCGATAAATATAAATTATCATTTTAGCTGTTACTTCTCATTTCTGACCTCAGACTTTTCTGTAACCATTTTAATTCACTGTTTTCATAAATATGTGAAACTTAAAGGATTTATAAAACAGCCTGAGAGAAGAAGACAAAGACCAGTCTTTTATAGTCTAAAGATAGGATTTAGCCTACAATGGAAGTATTAAGTAGAAGGAAAAGTAGAACAGATGGCCAATCAGGCAAAAAGGTCAGAAAAATATCAGTTAAATCAACTAGAAGAATAGAAAGAAATTAAATCTTAACTGGATTCATGGGATATTGACTCTGATTTTTCTCTAGATCTTAGCACAATATAAACTTTTAAACTTAACCCAAATTTAGGGAAATTTTAATTTCTAGTGAAAATCTTCTTGATGCTGTTTTGTTTATTATTACTTAAATTTTTTGTAGAGACAGGATTGTGCTATGTTGTGCCGACTGGTCTTGAACTCCTGGCCTCAAGCCATCCTCCTGTCTTGGCCTCCTAAAGTGCTGATATTACAGGTGTGAGCCACCACACCTGGCCCCTATTGCTGGTTTTGATCCCAGCTTTGTAGGTATTGTGTTAGTAAACAGTCAGTTGTTATTATAGCTGTTAGGTACTCATACTGTCTTTGAGTTCTGTATCAGTCTCTTGGACCACTCAGTTTCTGTCAACATCAGATACAACCTTTCAGTCGTCTAGCTTCTGCTTCTATTGAAGAAATTATCAGTGGCTTTACTCCTTCCATTTCAGTTTTTATTGGATATAGGGTAGATATTAGCAGACAGACTGTGAAGGAAGAGGAAGAACAGACTAAAAGTACAAACCAACTGATACAGTTTTGGCCGGTAGCTTATGTTGTATTGGAGAGAGAAACAAGCAAACACAAAAATTACATTTATAAACATTTCAGTTATTGATTATTACTGTGAATACAATGTAGAGTAATATGGTAGGGCTGATTGGCATCTCCTTTAGGTAAGGTGGTTGGAGAAAAAAACCTCTTTGAGGTTATATTTGAGTTGAGGCTTGAATGATTTGAAGAACACAGCCAAATTAAGATATAGAGGAGAGGAGTATTTCAAGTAGAAGAAACATCAGCAAAGGCAAAGACTTCTGAAATTGTGACAGTCCTGTTTTGTTTGAGGGACAGAAAGGAGACCAATGTGGTTGGAGCATAAAATATGAAGGGGAGAGTAAAGGGAAATGAGGTAACTTTCATTCACCTGGGTACTACCTTCTTCCCCTACCCTTTTTATTTTGAAAAATTTCAATCCAGCAGGTAAGTTGAAAGAACAGTGCTGGTACTCATACATCCTTTACCTAGAATTATTAGTCGTTAACATTTTTTTACATTTAGTATCTATCTGTCTACACACACACACACACACACACACACACACACACACACACACTTTTCCTGAATCATTTAAGAGTACATTGCAGTCAGTTCATGACATTTCACTGCTAAATACTGTAGCACGTACCTCTTGAGGATAAGGGCATTCTCACAAATAACCATAAAATCATTATCACACCCAAGAAATTTATCATTATAAAATAATGTCTACTATAACGTCCATATTAGGTTTTTTTGTTGTCGTGTCTATCTAGTCTTTATGATAGTTCCCCCACCTTTTATGTTTTCCATAATATTGTTATTTTTTGGTAGAGTTCAGGCTAGTTTTCTTATAAAATGATCTACAGCCTAGATCTGAGTGTTTCCTCAGCACTATTCTTTTCCTTAGTATTTTATTATGAACATTTTTAAACATACAGAAGAGTGTAATTCTACAGCAGATACCCATATACCCACACCCCGGTTCTGCCATTGATAGTTGCTTTACTATATATTCATCTATCCCACCTGCCATCAGTTCATCTTATTTTATTTTATTTTTTTTTGAGACAGGATCTCACTGTGTTGCCCAGGCTAGAGTGCCGTGGCGTCAGCCTAGCTCACAGCAACCTCAAACTCCTGGACTCAACCAATCCTTCTGCCTCAGCCTCCCGAGTAGTTGGGATTATAGGCATGCGCCACCATGCCCGGCTAATTTTTTCTGTGTATTTTTAGTTGTCCAATTAATTTCTTTCTATTTTTAGTAGAGACGGGGTCTTGCTCTTGCTCAGGCTGGTCTCAAACTCCTGAGCTCAATCAATCCGCCCGCTTCAGCCTCCCAAAGAGCTAGGATTACAGGTGTGAGCCACCCCGCCCGGCCAATTTTTCTGTTATTTTTGAAGGCTGCTATGCTGGATAAAGAACTCTTGGTTGACATTCTTTTTCAATACTTTGAATATGTTAGCCCATTGCTTTCTGGGTTTTTTGTTTCTGATGAGAAATCAGCTGATAATCTTATTGAGAATCCCTTCTATGTAACAAATTGCTTCTCCATGCTTTTAAGATTCTCTCTTTGTCTTTGGTTTTTGACAGTTTAACACTGATGAGTCTAGGTGTGGATCTTTCTGAGTTCATCCTACTGGTAATTCGTTAAGCTTCTTGAATATGTAACATGTTTTTCATCAAATTTGGCAAGTTTCTGGCCATTATTTCCCAAAATATTTTTTCTCTCTTCTCCTACAGCTCCTATTATCCATATATTGGTTCACTTGATGGTGTCATACAGGTCTCTGAGGCTCTGATAATTTTTTTCATTTTTCTTTTTGTTCCTTAGACTAAAAGTCAGTCTGCTTTCAAGTTCATGGATTCTTCTGCGAACTCACATCTGCTCATGGGTCTCTTAAATGAATTTTTTGTTTCAGTCATTGTTATTTCCAGGTCCAGAATTTCTGTTTGGTTCTTTTTTATGATTTGTCTCTATTGATTTTTTTTTTAATTTGATGAAATACTGTTCTCGTACTTTCCTTTAGTTCATTAAACATGGTTTCTATTAGTCCTTTGAATATATTTAAAATAGCTGAGTTTCTTCTGGGACAGTTTCTGCTAACTACTCTTTTTCCTGTGTGGGGGCAATACTTTAGTATTTCTTTGCATGGCTTATAATTTTTTATTGATAAGTGGATATATTAAGTAATACAATGTAGCAACTCTGGAAATCCGATCCTCTCCTCCCCAGGGCTTGTTGTTGCTTCTGTTTGTTGTTGTATGTTTGTGTGGTGGCTTCCCTGAACTAATTCTGTATCTGTTACCTCATATATTACCATTGAAACCTCTGCTTGGTTAGCTTAGTGGTCAGCTAATGAGTGAACATTTTCTTAAATGTCTTGAAACCCTATGTCTCCCAGCTTTTGCTGATGTTCTCTGTGTGCATAGTGGGGAATGTTTTTAATGCTCAGTCACACAGTTTACAACTGAAGTCTTAGCTTTTGCTACTTGCTCAGAACCTTAAGGTCAACCAAAGGTGAGTGATGAGAGCCTTCTCAATTCTTTCTTGAGCATGTGTACAGGTGTGACCTCAATTCTCATGAGTATGCTGAAGCTTTTAGTAACCACTGTGGGGCTGGGTATGGTGGCTTGAACCTGTAATCCTAGCATTCTGTGAGGCCAAGGTGGGAGGATTGCTTGAGCTTAGGCATTCGAGACCAGCCTGAGCAAGAATGAGACCCCATCTTTACTAAAAATAGAAAAATTAGCCAGGTGTCATGACACATGCCTGTAGTCCCAGCTACTTGGGAGACTGAGGCAAGAGGATCGCTTGAGCCCAGTAGTTTGAGGTTGCAGTGAGCTGTGATGACACCACTGCACCTCTGCACTCTACCCAGGAAGACAGATCAAGACTCTGTTTCAAAAAAAAAAACCCAACAACAATGACAAAACCAGTATGGACCTCTCATTCCGCAGATTTTCCTTGTAAGTTTTTGGTCAGATTCTGGTTTTGCCTGGTAGTTTTCATAGCCTCAGGCAGCTGTGATAATAAATGATCACCACTGATTGTTTTTGTCAACTCCCTAGGGAAAAGAACTGTTCACAGGGAGCAAGCTTTGAGTTGGGCAAATAATGACAACCCCTGCAAATGAGAGTTCTTAGGGAACGGCTAGACAGGTTCATTAATGACAGTTCTCTGGGGATGGGACTTTTTGGAAACTCCAAACCTATTTAGCTCCCTCCAGTCGCTGTGGGACTACTGGTGTTCAAGGTTACTGTGGAGCTAGTCAGAGGGGAATGGAATAGGGCAAGTTAAAACACCACAGACCTCACTGCTCTTACTGAGATACAGCCATGTTTCCTGCATAAGTATCCCTTGGGTTGTTATAAGCCTTTGGTTAGTTTTCAGAGTTATGAAAAAGTTGATTTTGACAATTTTTTGGAGTGTCCACATTGCTTTTATCAATGAGTAGATTTGCAGAAGTCCTTACGCTCATGGCACCATTCTGGAAGTGTTTACTCTGCTGATTTTTGACAAATGCATACAGCTGTATAACTGAAACACCTGTCAAAATATAGAACACTACAGAAACCTAGAAAACTTGCTATTAACTCTGGCACTATTCAGATTATTGCCTTAGAAGTTAATTTGGATACCTGGAACATAATTGTAATATCGTGTGTTCATTTTAATTACTTTGTAGTGGAAGGGAGGTAGGAGATTAGTTAGATCAGCTGGGTGGCTATAATGAAGGTGTGTGTTGGATCAGTGCTACTTTCTGCACTTTCAGCTTGTTCAGCACTTAACTAGGCTTTTAACTCAGTCAAAGAGCCATTTTTGGGAAAATAAAAAGGGAATGTAAAATGACCTAAGCCATATTTAGGTTGCCGAAATGTACCTCCAACAGAAATTTTTTCTGATTTTCCTTAAGAAAAAGCTGCTTTGTTCTCACTGTTTTTCTGCAAATTAAGATATGCCTTCATTTACTTCCTAATATTTGTATTTATTTGAATTTAGGGATTATGTTTATTTATAATGTTCAAGCATGCTACTTTAAGTTGATCATTTCCATTGTGTCTAGCAGATTTTTTCCAGAGGCTTTGATTAGTGTCAGTGGCCCAGTGTTGTTATAGGTAGAGCTTTCTTCATTTTGGAGGGATTTTCTCCTTTGTTAGATTCAAGATAATGAGATACAAATATACATATGTAGTCACTCTACCGTATTTCCTCGCTATCACTTAGATTGTTTTTTAGTTTCTTTTACTAATTTGATTATCTCTCCTTTCCTTTTTCTTAAACACCTCTCATGTTTAGTTTCTACCTTTTTTTTGGTATATTTTTTGCTTGTTTTTTTTTTTTTCTCTGCTTTGTGCATGTTCAGAATCTATCTTCTATTAACTTAGTTGCTTTTGTTTTCAAAAGATAAAGTGGCCTATAAAGAATATGAATGAGATATTTCCTGAAATTCTTTTGCACTTTGATGTAAATTTATTCCTAAATGAGATGAATTTCCTAGTTCTCCAGAGGACTGTTGTGCAAAATTGTTTCTTGAAATCTTAGGTTATTTTTCTACTTTTAGTTATTCTCGTGATGAGATATTTATATAGCTTTTGAGTGTGGATACAGGAATTTTTCTAGACTCATTAACACAAATCTGAGAAATGTGTGTTCTCAGCCTTATTTGCTATGATAAGGTTGTTGCCTAGATGAGGTTTGTATGGATGGTTTGGGTTGAAAAAGGAGACTTATTGCCTGGTTATGACAGTGTCCATTCCTAATCAGTGAAGATAATTCTTTAGTTCTGCATCACTTTGATTATGTATGTGTCATATTTTATCAGTGAGGTTCTTTCTCCCCTAAATTTTTTAAAAAAACTTTTTGTTGTTATTTATTCTTTTTTAATTTTATAGTCTAATCCCAGCTCACGTTCCCTTAGAGGTAACAGAATCCCTTTCCTAAACTTTTATATGCTTTCCCATAAATATTTTAAGGAAAATATGAGAGGATATTTTCAGTCTATTTCCTAGAATTATTGCCATAGTTAACTGAATTTTTGGAAACTATTTACTGTTTTTTTCCTTAATTAATATTATATTCATAGATTTTGACTAATCAGAATTCTAGGAAATAGGTTGCATCCCACAAATTTTGATAAGCTGTGTTTTCACTTTCATTCAGTTCAGTGTATTTTTTCCCTTCCCGCTTGTTCCTTGACCCATGGTTTTTTTTTTTTTTTTTTTTTTTTTTTTGAAACAGAGTCTCACTCTGTTGCCCAGACTAGAGTGCTGTGGCGTCAGCCTAACTCACAGCAACCTCAGACTCCTGGGCTCAAGCAATCCTCCTGCCTCAGCCTCCCCAGTGGCTGGGACTACAGGCATGCGCCACCATGCCCGGCTAATTTTTTCTATATAGTTTTAGTTGTCCGATTAATTTCTTTCTATTTTTGGTAGAGACGGGGTCTCACTCTTGTTCAGGCTGGTCTTGAACTGCTGAGCTCAAACAATCCTCCCGCCTCGGCCTCCCAGAGTGCTAGGATTACAGGCGTGAGCCACCGCGCCCGGCCCCATGAATTTTTTTAATTTTTAAAATTATTATTTATTTCTTACTGAGGTAAAATATACATCTGTAATTTACCATCTTTAACATTTTTAAGTGTACAATTCAGTGGTAATAAATTTATATTATTTTTTCCCCCTTTTATCCCTTCCTCTCCCTATGAGTTGTTTTAAAAGTGTGGTGTTTAATTTTCAAGTGTCCCCAGCAGATTTTCCTATTATCTTTTTGTTGAATTCAAGTTTGATTTCATTA
>CAUYSK010023379.1:0-15382 GCA_963575035.1 Avahi laniger | reverse complement strand
GGCAGGCAGTGCCTGATCCCTGATGGTCTTGCTGATGCGAGCAGGCAGAAGCCAGTCTCTGTCCTATGGCCAGGGGGCTACCCTGCTCAGAGGGGAGGACAGAGCTCTGCTGTCTTCTCTCCCCATCTCGTCCTTAGCTAGGGAGGCTGAAGGAGAATGAAATTCCTGATCTCCTCAAATAGAACGCCTCTCCCTCAATGGGCAACGAAACTACAGTCGCCTATCGTTTTGCTTCTTTTCAGATGCCACACTCTCCTGGTATATCCCCTGCTTATTCCTGTACTTCTTCCTTCCTGTCTGCCCTCTGTGCTGGAGAGCCGTGGGATCGGCGCTCGGCCCTTCTCCCCATCTACACTGTCTCCTTAGGTGATCTTACCTGGTCCCAAGCCTTTAAAAAACAAGTTCTGTCCATCGTGATCAAATTCTTGAATGTAAAAGGGCACATCTTGAGACCTCTAAGCACCTCCAGAGAACACTTCTGTACACAAGGAACCTATTTTAGTCACGTGGGACCTGCAGTTGCAATAAGGTTTCAAATTCCTACCGAAACAACCGAGACTGCCCTTTGCAACCATGACGCTTCTGTAATTGTAAATGATTTAAAATAAATCAATGTTCAAAGGAGGGATGGTTGTTTCCCAATTCTTTTTTGTCTTTGTATGGTAGATACCCCGGGGAAGACCAAGCACAAGCCAAAGTCTGATGCTTAGGGAAGACTCAGCCATAGAAAGTTGGGTTCATCTGCATTTTCTCAGATGTGTCCGATGCTTCCTAAAATTTCAAGTTTCTCCTCATTCTATCTGACTCAGACCACCTTTCCCACTACCCTGCATTTTGCTGATGAAATGAAAGCTAAAACTTTGGTGGAAAGTTGCGTCTGTGGTTTCAGCCCAGCTCTTCTGCTGACGAGAGAGGGAGCCCGGTTCCCAGCGTCCGGAACGCATTCTCCTGAACAATACCAAGCCAGGAGGGTGGCTGTTCTCAGTGGTGGACTATGGGCACATCTCCTTTGTGTAATGCATATGGCTTTTCCTAGTTTTACAGGATGACAACGTATGACTTCATAATCAAAAAGAAAGCAGTTATTTTTAAAAAAGAAATGTTCTTTCCTATGGGGTATCATTAAAATTGTGGCCATACAACAGTGTGGTTTTTTTTAAACAAAGCGTCAGTGTCCTTGCCTCACCTCAGCTTTGCCTGCTTGTCCAATCCAACCACTTTCCGTACCACCTGCTGGCAGAAGCCGTAGCACATGAAGAGCACAGAGTTCTCGGCGATGTTGGCAATCAGCGCTGGGCTGGTGCCCTTGTAGAAGCCACGAAAGCCCACCTGGGCGTAGGTCTTCAGGCAGCAGTCGGTGAGGCCCCGGTACAGGTCGGGGAACGTCTGCATCTTCACTTTCATGGTGTCAAAGGGCTGTCCGGTCAGGACACACGCTGTGCCCCCTGGAACCACGACAGAAGTCCGCTTTAGTACAAGCTACTTTTTCATTTCCGAGCACAGCCTCAATTACCCATGGAAAGGAGGCACAGCCGCCTACCCCAGGGCTTACCCCTGCTTCAGTTTGTCTCAACCTCTTTTCCCCTTCCAGCTGAGTCCAGCAAACAACTTACGGCAGGCCCTAATGTGCCCGGCACCCACATCCCGCCCTGAAGGAGCTCACGTTCGGCAAGGGAGACAGACGTGTTCAACGGTCGAAGCGACGGGATGCGAAGGCGCAGCGTGTGTTTGGGAGCCCTGGAAATGGGGTCAGAGGGACCTGTGCTGAAGCCTGGCTTTGCTGGGAGATCCTGGACAAGCCATGCCACTTCGGAGCCTCAGTTCCTCATCCATGCCCACCGCACAGGGTTAGCGCGAGGAGTAAATACAGGTGCAGGAGACGGGCTTAGCACGGTGCCTGCTACACAACGAGTGCTCAGTGAACAGCAGTTACTGTGTGCGTGAAAGACACTGAGGCATGAGAGGGCAAGGGGAAACCTGGGAAGAGTTCGTCACTCCACTTTGCCTAATGCCCAGTGGGCTGGTGACAGTCGGAACAGCAGCAGAGGACTGGCCCCCATCAAAGGAAACGAGGAGTCTTGTTGCTTCTTGGCCTTTTGGCTAAGATCAAGTGAAAACAAGGAGTTTGGCAAATTAACCCCGAAGAGCTAAATATCTGACCCTATGGAAAAACCTCTTTAATTTGAACTCTACCAATTAATGATTTATCTTTAGATAGGGAATGCACTGAAATTTACTTTTGCTTAGCATAAATCCTTTACTTATACACTTTGATACTGTAAGAATATTAAATATAGCAAAGTCTAAACTGCATGAGATCACGTCAATAACAATCTTGTACGCAGGGAAAGGAATGAACTGCAGCCACCCTACCATAGCGCCAGAGCCCGGACAGGAGTCGGCATTTCGAGAACTGCCACAGGTTAATGTTTACCACCTTTCCTGGGCCTGAGAGGACACCGCGACTCAGACATCCCCTGCTTGTGTTAGGAAACATCACAACCATTTAATAAGGCTATTAAAGCTTCATCTAAATGGAAGAAAAGCCTTACCCAAAATATTTAAGAAATGCAGTTTCCTAATTTTGACATTTTACATCATCATTCCACCTAAACTGTGGAAAGTAGACATGGGAGAGGGGCCATTAAGAATAACCTTCTCAATTATTTATTGGCAGATAAATGGACATTCCAAAGAGTTTGAAAACTGATCAACCAAAAGTATAATCTCTGTGATCCCATCATTATCGTTCATTTCCTCTAGAAGAGGAATGACATTTCCGCTTTGAATTGCCAAATTATCCCCAATTCTGAATTAGTGGAATGTAATTTAATTTTACTATGATTAATTTACAGTCATTCTCTCCCAGATACTGTTGGGCTAGGTAAAATGAGATCCACATTGTATCAAAATAATTTAATTATTCCAAAAGAAGAGGTGACTAGGAATTTTTAAAGCCGGTACATAATTTAGATAAACCAGATGCAGATAAGCTGAAAAAAGCATTTAATTCAGCATCTTAATGTTTTCACTGGAGGGTTTCCTTATTTCAACTCAATCATCCTGGCGGGCCAGACATCACAGGTTATTACAAGATGCATTTGCTGTATGACAGCTACGCTTCCAAGAGGGAAAAGGGGGAAGGCTAGTGAATGTGAAAATGCTAGCTACGATTTCCTCTCCTCGTCTGTAACGGTAAGCTAACTTCCTATGGAATTTAGCACAAATGACACAACCACGGCACCCACCGTGCCCCCCTCAAGTGAGTGAAGACTATTCTGAACACCAGCACCAACCACAGAGCCAACACCTAGCAGGTTCTCAAAGATCAAGTCAATAAATAAAGCCAGGAATGAGAGGGATTAAATATTTCTCCACTTGCACAGAAGTCAGACTTTTGATCATCTTATTCTCCTTAAAAGACAAATGAAAACATTCTTTAGGAGTTGTCACAGCCAGCCACACATCTCCTGTCACAGGAGAGGCACTCAGACCATGTAACGCTCAACACTTTACGAAAGCTGGCGTTTGCACCTCAACACAGTCAGCAAGTCACGAGGTATAGAGGAAATCCTTCAGGGCAGGGACGGTGTTTCAGGGGAGGGACAGATTTTGGGGAGGGCAGAGGTGAGCACAGAGAAGCAGACTCACGCCAAAAAGACCTGGTCCGCCCTGCCCACCTGAACCAAGGGAGAACCTCACACACCTCTGGAGGCCATTGATAAAGGTTCCATTTCACATTCACAGGGCTCAGGGAAGCATATCGTTTTCAAGATAGTCCAATCAAAAAGAGTTTGGAGGTGGTTTTTAATTTTGGCATTTGAGAGGATAAACTTCAATGATCTGCAATACCACATTCCCCAACTATGCTAAATAAGACACACTGCAACAAGAGCGGTCAAAGTCGTGACTGCATTACTGCAGAGTTGTTAAATGACTAACTCTTAAAGTGCTACCAAAGTTTCCCTTTAAGATGGTTTAACTTTTGGGACCCATGCTGCCTCATTTCAGTAGTTATCCATTACCTATCTTCTTCAAATCCTCCCTTAACTGCCTAGGGCTCTAGCCTTTCCTGGAATCTCTTACAGAACTGCAGATAGGGAGGAGGAGAACTTCTAGCACAGAAGATGAGCTGGCTGCAAACCCACCTAGTGGGGGAAAGGTTTGTTTAAAAAAAAAAAGAGAGCACATTTATGCTCCACCTCCATCACCTCAGACCATGGCCAGCTCCATGCATAGTCTGATACGCCCATGGCTGGGTTGTGGCCACAAAATTAGGGGTCCGCTGCTCCTGGCAATGCTTGGCAGAAAAATCCCAAAGCCCAGCAGTTTCTGCGTGTAGAGAACGAGGGCAGTGAAGAAACCTGCCTTATCTCTGGGAATGCTGCTGACATGGTGCTAAAACAAAGACAATGAACAAGGACCTGAGGTCCCGACCCTGTCTTCACACCATCTAGCTATGTAACCTTGAACAAATTCACTGTGCTTCTCTAGCCCTCTTTTCTACATATACGAGCATCAGAGCCTTCCGGCTCCATCATTCAGAGACTTCAAGATGCTCAAAAGCGGAACTACTACTTCCCATTTGCATTTCACATGCCTCACAGTAGAAAAGAGGTGCCTGTGTCACTAAAGGGCACCTCTTCTGCCCTTCCAACCCACGGAAAACCCCTGCAAAGGGGCTTCTTGTCCTTGGAAGTTAGACAACCCATGGCAGCTCCACATCAGTGAGGGGCAGCCCTGTGTTGCTAGCATAAGGAGAAATACCTACTCACATGACCAGAAACTTGTGTCAGCATGCATAAGGGCCCAATACATATAAATGTTAAAAAATACACCCACCAGCAAATGTCTTATACACCAGGCTCCCAACAATTTACATCTTTAAAACTGCTGCAATTTACATCTTTAAAACTGATCATAAATTATAAATGTGGCATCCAAACATTTATATGCACATAAATTGGAAAACGTAAGCTTTTTAATTCTATCACAATAAATCTCAGCTCTTTGACAGACTGACGGAAGGACATAAAACATCAAAAGTTGACAATTTCTCATGTGGTTAAACACCCTCCTAATGCAGAGACAAGCACTGAGCCCAGCGTGTTCACCTGGGGTAAGAGGCGGCAGAGGCTGCACCATTCTTAGGGTCAGTGTCCTCCGCAGTGTCGTGTGGGGAGTTGGGGAGACGGGCCGTGGGGCCTCGGGGGCTGCAGCTCACTTCCGAGGCAGGGTGAGGGGCTGACCCAAGGTATGCAGTGGACAAGCAGCACTGGGCAGTCCCTGGCCATCCTTCAGGTCCCCTGCTCCTGGGGCCAGGACCCTCCCGTGGGCTCTGGCCTAGGAGGAGTGTCCTTGCCCAGTGCTCCTTATCCACCTCTGCAACTCGCTGTTTCCAGCCTTCCTCATTAGCCTACCTCAGCCAACCTTTGGTCATGGAAGAATACTTTGCTCTTCTCTGAACAATGATCTCTTCTTCACAGTTGAGCAAATGACAGGATGAGAGGTGGCAGCCCCTTGATCACACCTGTCGCACTGGATAAGAGCACTGGGCAACAGCCCTCCAGCTCCCCACTCCAGGAAGCTGCACCCACTGTGAGAATTGGCGTGGGAGTCGGGCAGATCCAAGCTTTCCTTTGGACCATACGAGCATTCCAGCGCCCCTTTCACCTCCGCCCCGAGATAACACAGGACTCGGAGAACTAAATACCACCATGCACTTCCAATTCCCTCACTTGCCTCAGGCCGAGGTTCCTGCTCTTATGGCATCTTCAAGGTAATCTTTCTACAGAGCAGCTTTCATGTTGACCGCACTGCAGTCTGCCCTCGGGTTCAGGCCCCTATGCTCAGCCTTAGGCCCAGCAAATCCTACCTCCTCTCCTCTCCTTTCATGGCTCCGAGACGGTCCATTATCAGCCTCATTTCTAAAGACATTTCTAAAGGGTGTCCTTTCTTTCCCAACACGAATAAGAAGAGCAACTGGTGTTTCCCCACAGAGATGGCATGGTGTTATTTTCGTACTACACTGGTTCTGAAGACTGCCGGGCTTGAGGTCTCACATCACCTGCTGGTATAACCCAGTCGTATGACCAAGAACAAGAGACTTTATCTCTGAGCTGTTTTCCAACTGCACTGGGGACATTTGCACCCGTCAACCCTGACTCATAAAGGTTTAATATAACGAACACCACTCTACCTTCTGCCATGCTCTGAACAATATTATACTTCCATTAAATGGATTCATTCTGAGGTTAAAGAATATTGCTACTGGGGGGCGAATGGCAATATGTTCGTAACACTTTCACTTGATGTTGCTTAGAAGGTGCTTGAGGACCACAGGGACTGGGTTTTCTCTGGGATTATAGTCATGTGTTGCTTACAGACAGGGGCACATCCTGAGAAATGTGTCGTTGGGAGATTTCATTGTGTGAACACCACAGAGTATATTTACACGGATCTAGATGGTATAGCCCAGCGGTCCCCAACCTTTTTGGCACCAGAGGCCAGTTTCATGGAAGACAATTTTTCCACGGATGTGGTGGGTGGGCAGGAAACTCAGGCGGTGATGGCAGTGATGGGAGCAGCTGCAAATACGCTCACTCATCCACTGCTCACCTCCTCCTGTATGGCTCTCCAGTTCTTAAGTTTCATGGAAGAGAAATTTTAACAGTGGGGGGTGGGGACCAGTCCCTAGCAGGCCATGGACTAGGGGGTTGGGCACCACAGGTGTAGCCTACTACACACCTGGGATCTATAGTCTATTGCTCCTAGGCTACACATCTATATAGCAAGTTACTATACTGACTACTGTGGGCAATTATAACACAATGGTGAGTATTTATATAGCTAAACATAGAAATGGGACAGTATAAATAAGGTATAATCTTATGGGACCACTGTCGTATATGAGGTCTGTTGTTAACAGAAACATTGTTATATGACACATGACTGTACCTGCAGCCCCTGCGGTGAGGTCGATGGCAGCTTGGATGGCAGGATTGGACTTCATGTTTGTCCACTCCTCTGCTGGTCTCCGTGGAAGGTACTCTCTGGAGCTTATGACAGGCACTGCATATCCCTGGGAGGAGGCAAAAATTCACCCTTAGTCCAGCCTCTTCAGCTTCCCATTCTCTAACCCAGAGCCCAAGTTACTGAATCTGAACTTCTGGAAGCCAGGAAATAGGCTCTACATTGCTCCAAAGGAAGGGGGCTCAAAGCGTCAGTGCAGATTAGTGACTGACCACACTCCCCTCCCAAAAAAACCTCACAGATCAAAAACCTACCCTGAGTAGCAATGCTGCAGCCACCAGCAGCACTTCAACCAGCCTTTCCGAGAACCTTAAAAATGAACACCAAGTAAATAAGCAAACTACAGACTTCCTAAACCACATCGAACAGGTTTTCAGAGGCCTAAACTGAACTATCAGTTCTCAAATCAGACTGCAGCCTGTGCTGCGTGTCACAAGACAGCAGATCTGGAAGGGAGGACTCAGGTAGAAAAGGTTAGGAGCGCCAAGTCACACACACCTGGGTGTGAATGCCTGTTCCACTCTTGGGCCTCTAAAGCACAAGGTGAAAAAAACATCACAATACAAAGGCAATCACAAAGGCAGTTCCCATGTGGGAATGATGGGATGCTCAACTGGGCACACACATCACGTGCTCTCACAACAAAGCCCAGCACAGAACACCGTGTTCCTCGCACCATAGTCCACTAAGGCTGCTCAACCTTAAATGTGCACACAAGTCACCTGGGGAATCTTGCTTGTTAAAAGGCAGCTTCTCATTCAATAGGCCTCAGAGAGGACCAGGGAGTCTGCCGGGGTCTTGACAAGCTCCCAGGTGAGGTTGATAATGCCAATCCACACAACCATACTTTAAGAGCAACACCTGAGCCACTGAGGCCCAAATTGGCTTGATAAAAATCACACACTCAAATTACTGGGCCTTTCTCTTGGAAATCTCGTTTCAGTGTTTGGGTTGGAGCCCAGAAGCTTGGGAAAACTAGAATCTTTTCTCAAACTTCAGGGAAAAATCAACCATTGCTGAGGCATGGGCTTAATAAATATTGACTGGAAAAAGAAATGGTGGCTCATTAACGTAGATGATGAAAATAACCAATTCAGCAACCAATTCTGTATGGTTTTCAAACCATGTAAAAAACTTATTGATGAATAACAAGGAACAATTTTATTCCTCATCACCCTGAGGAGCTGCGTGCTCCCAGTCAGCCCACCTCTCAGACAAGGCTGGTGTGCCGGGTCAGAGATGAATGCCAAGGTCCTTTCTAACACGAATGCCATCCTAAACGTCAACGGAAAATAACGTTAGCCAGCAAGTTTTTTAACCCCTTAAAGCATTTTGCCAACAACCAGACTCCAAGAATCTTCCTTTCTTTACAAAATTTTAAAACCAGCAACAACAAAGGCACAGTACTTAATAAAACAACTAAGCTAGAAGGACACTGATTTGTACCTTACTAATATGCCTGGAGAGACAATACCCATTCCTCAGGCTGACACGTGGCGGCCATCGAGAACTTTCTTAGAAGAGGATATCAGAACCCTAATCCAACCTCCCCCTTTTCCAGAAGGAAAACTGAGGCCGGAGCAAGAGGTCTATCTCCAAGGCCACACAACCAGTCAGTGACAGAATTCAGCTCAGAGAGTCTTGCTCTTCAGGTCTGTGCCTATAAACTAATAATTTCAGAGTATTCTAACCTGGCCAAAAGGAACACAGAACTTCCAACCTTGCATTAAAAAAAAAAAAAAAAAACTGGAGGCAGCTGAGACACACACAGGGCACATCCAACGTGGCCTCTGAGATAACCTCTACGCGCCCATTTCTGTTGGTGTACGCACTTCTTTAAGTTGCAAGGAAAGTAAGTCACATCGCATTCTGCTGTATCTGTCAACATGAACTCAACCCTGTGAGGTGAACCGAGCACACACATTAAATCCTAGAAATAACCACTTGGACAGTTATTAGGATAGAAAACAGTGGTTGGTACTAACGGATTCACCCAGGAGTGGGCAATTAATTCGGATAATGTCCAGCTATGGCTAGGAGAAAACGCAGGACTTGGAGGCGGCAGGATTGTTCAGCGTGGATTAAACTTGGTGTATGACCCTGCTGCAGCAACTGGAATAAAAACACGAATCCTTTCCGCACCCTTCTCCCCTCTTCCAAACTACTCCGACTCAGAAACACAAAAGCAGCGCCGACCGTCTTTCCCGATTCTTGTGGAAGTTAATTTTTCAGATGGGAGAATCTGATGAGGCCGCACTTTCCACCAGGGAACATGAACTGCTCCGGGAAGATTCCAGCTTCAGGTTAAGGCGGGGACCGCGGGACGCCACCAGAGCCCGGCGCGGGGATGCGAACCCGCTTTGCCGCGCGTCCCCGGGCCTCAGGGAAGCAGGCTCGGGAGCCGACTCCCAACTTTGTCCCCGCAGCCCCTCTGCGCAGCCCGCGCGGCTCCCATTCATAGCGTCTCCGCGCTCCCGGCGCTCTGGCACCGGCGGCGCGCAGGCCCGCGGCCAGCTGACACGACTTGGGGGCAAATGAGGACGACCTTTCCTGCAGGTAAGCACCGCGGGAAGGCCAAGGACCCCGCAGTCTCCGCCGAGCCCCGGCCCGCCACCCCAGGCGCGGCGGCGCTGGCCGTTTCCCCGGCCGCCCGGGAAGGTCACGCCGTCCCGGCGCCGAGGCCCGCCCCGCGCCCTCCTCCCGGCGGCTCCCCGCAGCCGCGCTCACCGCCGCGTGGTGCTCGGGCTCCGCCGCCCGCTCTCGGCCCCAAGTCTGCAGCCACGGCGTCCGCTTTACACCCACGTCGGCCGGGCCGGCCCTCCGCCCCGCCCTCCCGCGCAGTCGGCCCGCGCGGCTCAGGAGCGCCCCTGCGGCCGGGGGACGGGCTGCGCCGGGCCGCGCCTAGCCGGGGCCCCTGGAGCCGCCGTGCCGCCCCGCTGAGCCCGCCGAGCCCGCCGGGAAGCGGAAGTGGGCGCGGGGCCGCGGTGCGCCCAGCCCAGCGGAGCCCTGTCGGCCGCAGAAGCCAGGCAGGGCCCGCGCCCCCGGGGTGCTCTGCCGCCTCTGCGTTCCCGAGACCCGCTCTGCAGCCCCGGGGGCTGTGCTGGGGCTGTCGCTAGCCGCTTAACCTAGCTGGGAGGCAAAGGCCTTAATTCTAAATTATAAGGGAGTGCGAAATTATATTGGGGGCTCAGGGCCTCAATATTAAATTATAATTGAGTATGAAAATAGTAGACTTGTAGTGATGAAAATTAAATTATTTTTGCCGGTAAAAAAACATTTTGAAAAGCCATTTCCCAATCCTCTGTTAAGGAAATCCAGCCCCGCTGATGACATTCCTGAAAGTACACTGATGAAAACTGTGACCCTAAGTCGGCCTCTCTGATCTTTTAGTTCCGAAGGCATTAGCGGTTTTATCTGTGGTTCTTTGGCATTTTATTAATAAGCTTAAAATATTCAAGTTAGCTGTTGTATACCGAGAGTAAAGTGATTTTGTTTAGTGCCCTAAGACAAAGAGCTAACAGACCCTACTCAGTCTGAGGGTCTGGCTTTCCTTCAGAGGCAGCTACCACCTTCCAGGTCCATTGGTTCAGCCTGAGTGTATTTATTTACATTTCCTACACTGCGTTTTTCCTTAAAACCTGGCGTCCTTTTCTTTTACCACTTTAAGCCTTGCTTGAATGCGCTGTTGGATTATTGCTATGTCATTTAATTATTTTGTGTGACTTAGCGCTTAACACGAGTGCACGACTGAACAGAGCTTCCTGGCTGTGTTAATAGTAGATGCTGCGAAGGTATCAGAGCGCCTGATAAATGGGCATCCTTCAGAATCAGCACTTAAGAACTCGAGCTTCCAGAACGTAGTTTAATTACAGAAACGAGCCAGGGGGTTGGGATGACTTGCCCGAAGAGACAGGTGACATGGCTAGCTGGACGCAGGTGCAGGAGCAGAGCCTATCGTTGCTGCATCCTGGAGGACAGAGGGACTAGCAGTGTCACCAGGTCCAGTGGCTCTTGCAGCCTAAGAAAATGAGGCCCAAGGGAAACCCGATTCAGGACAGACCCAGCTCTCTTGTATAGATTAGAAAGAGCACTGGACTTAGCACCAGGATGCTTGTGCAGACGTCCCTGTATGACCTTTAGTGAGTCATTTAACCTTTTTTAAGCCCCAGCCGTGGCATGACTGCAGAACTTTGAACTCCCTTCGCTCCCTCCGCCTTCAGGAGCAATCCACTGTGTGCGTGGCTGGTGCTGTAGGTGGTAGCTTGCGCCCTACCTAGCCTGGCCGCTGGCCCCCAACCTAGTGCTTTGGCTTGTCTTCCTGTAGCCCCTTTCTCTCCTCTCTTCTCTCCTCACAGGGCAGTTCCAACCTCTCATCATTCTCCCCTGCCTTCCCTTGGCAACCCTCAGCCTCAATTTATGCTATAAAAAATAATTAGGATTTCACTCAGATTTTTAACCCGTAATCTACAACATTACCTTTTTGGCACAAACTCTCAGCCGTCTGTCCTCTGTCTGCCTTGCCTGCTGTGTCCCCTTGCTACCACGATGGCCGGTAGGAATGGGACTGGTGGAGAAAACAGGGCTTAGAGAGGTCAGGTTATTCGCCCAGGGATATACAAGTGCTAAGGGAAGAGCTGGACTCGACAAAGTTCTGCTCAGCTCTGAAGATCAGGCTCTTAACTGCTACACTGTGCAGGACTACCTCTCAGAAGGCTTCCATTTAAAAGCAAGAGGGCTGCAGGAACTAGAAGTTATTTCTCCTGGAATATATCTTCCATAATTTTTTTGACAGACAGGGTCTTGTTCTGTCACCCAGGCTACAGTGCAGTGGCACGATCACAGCTCACTACAACCTCAAACTCCTGGGCCCAAGTGATCATCCTGGCTCAGCCTCCAAGTAGCTGGGACTCTAGGTGTGGGCCACCACACCCGGCAATTTTTTTATTTTTTGTAGAGACGGGTGTCCCTGTGTTGCCAGGCTAGTCTGAAACTCTTGGCCTGGAGCTGTCCTCCCACCTCAGCCTCCCAAAGTGCTGGGGTTACAGGCATGAGCCACTGCGCCTGGCCCCCATCATAATATTTTATAAAAATCACCTTAGCAGCTTCAAATCCCTCGCAACGGTGGCTCTTTCTGCTATCTTTATTTTAGGAATGGAGAAATAAATATATAGATGTTAAAATGCTTAACATCTCACAGGAGCTCAGAAAACTGATTAGAAAATCACCTGGTTGGCACTGAATCAAGAAAGTATCCATTTAAATTTTGTTCTAAGGACAATTCCCTAGGAATCCTATGGCCTCTTGAGAACAGCATTTTAGGGACAGGGATCACTGCTCTCGGTATGGGTAGACCAACTCAATAGTATTTCAGACCTGGGTCCAAAACAGCAAACACGTCAATGTACTGACCTCGTTGCTCCAGGTAGCTGTTTGCTGCACTTGGGATTGCACAATCCAGGGACTTGAGTGCAGATGGCTTTGTGACGAGTGTGACGCATGTCAGATGCAAGAGGACAGATAGACTGGCTGCAAGGAAAAGTGAGTCTTTGCTATTTCAGCAGGATTTCACAATGCACTGGTCAATGACACTAAAAGGAAAAATAATTTCACAAAACCTATCCCTGGTTCTGATACCATGTGGGTGTATTTTAACAAAGTATGTTCATTGGAGTTGCAAATAAGTCAAAAACATAAAATATCTGACTCAAATGTACTTTTAGTTAATATGAAAGAAGAAAAAATTGCTTTTGATTATGCAGCTTAACTCCCATTAATTATTCTTGGCCGCTGATGTAACTTTTATTGAAAACTCCCTCAAATCTTTTTGGAGTCAGGTAGAATTTGCATTTTATTTTATTATTTTATTTTTATTTTTAGTTGACACATAATTATGCATATTTATGGGGAACAGTGTAATATTTTGATATATGTATACAATGTGTGATGATCAAATCAGGGTAATTAGCATATCCATCACCTCAAACTATTATTTCTTCATGTTGGGAATATTCAAAATCCTCTTTTCTAGCTTTTTGAACATGTATAATAAATTATTGCTAACAATTAATATATTCCCCTTACAGTGCTGTAGAACACTAGAACTTATTCCTCTTATCTAGCTGAAATGTTGTATCTGTTAGCCAATCTCTCCCTATCCTCCCTGCCCATACATATGGATTTGGATTTCTGTCAGTCTCTGTGGAATAAGAGGGTGCTCTACATCTAATGAAACATTTGTTAGAACAGTGTTTTAAGGGGGGTGCAATTCTTTTGTCCTTGACAACTTTTTAATGTACAAGAAAAAGAAGGAGAAATGGAAAGAAAGAAAGAAAAAGAAACAAAGTCAGCCAGCAGAGGTACATATTTTATGACCCTCAGAGTTGAGTTTGCAAAATATATATATTTTTAAAAAGACAAAATTAATAATAGCAAAGAATTAGGGGAAATGCCCATAAATGGTTAAAATTTTATGAGTCATCAATAAGAGGAAATACTATGCCATAATTTAAAAAACCATTTTCTCACATGATGTGCTTTAGGACATATTTGGCTGCAAGTAACGGAAAGCCCAACTGTCAGTATATTTATTTTTAATATTTAAAAAAATCTAGAAGTAGGAATTTCCAATGTTGGTTAATTTAACAGCTTAACAGCATCTGGGTCAGCTTCTCTGTGGTTCTCTTGGCTTTTTCCTCATAATTACAAAGTGGCTGCCATGGCTCTGCCTATCACGTCCTCACATGTGACGTACAAAGGCAGAAAGGAAGCACCTCCCTTTCATCAGAGAAAACAGTCTTTCCCGGAAGCCCTCTGTCAGGCTTCCTCTTGTGTTTCATTGACCCAGAACTGGGTCTCATGTTCCTTCCAAAAGTAAACAGTGGGAGAAGAATGGTGTTAGCATGATTGGTTTAGAACAGGGTCAGCAAACAACTTCTGAAAGGACCAGCCAGTAAATATTTCAGGCCTTATGGGGCATATGATCTCTGTCACATCTATTTAGCTCTGCTGTTGTAGAGCCAAAGCAGCTACAGACACTGGAAACAAATACATGTGGCTGTGTTCCAATATAACTATCTGCGGACACTGAAATTCAAAGTTCATACTTCTCACAAAACATTATTCTTCTGGGGTTTTTTTCAACTGATTAAAACTATAAAAAAAAAAAAAAACTTCTTATGGCTTGAAGTCATACAAAAACAAGTCGCAGCCCAGATTTGGCTAGCAGACCGTAGTTTGTCAGCCCCTGCTTTAGAGCAGTGAGGACTCCTGCCCTCGGGACTGAGGGAAAAGTCCACCCTCCCTGAAACATCACCACCCAAACCTGGAAAAAAAGAGGGGGGAGGGTGTGTTAGACAACCAAGAATGCCCCCTACAGAATACTGAGGATATGGGAAAATGCTCAGGGATATACTACATTTTTAAAAGCACATTATGTGTCAATATGGGCAGGATGGTTCCAACCAATTCTGCCTGTGGAAATCCATGCTGTTTACCAAGGTCTGTGTTAGACAAGCCACCTCCTAACACTTGTTCCCGATCCCTGGTTCTCAGAAACCAAATCAGAGCACTCCTTCCTATCAGTAAGAGACTTTGCTTCATCACCCGTCATGTGCTGGCTAGACGCTGTGTCAGCCCAAACTGAGCCCTGGAAACACAGAGTGAGAGAGACAACGGCTGGCCTCAAAGGACTCGGTCCAAGCAGAAGAGGAAGAAACAAGGAATTACAGTACAGGAGGCAAGAGAGGTGTGGGTAGGGGCCATCCTGGAAGGGTCTGGATGAGGGGTAGAAAAGAGAGTTCCCGGGAAGGCCCATAGGAGACCTCCATGCCAAGGTGAGTTTTGTAAGGCAAGCGGCCCTTGGTTAAGTAGATGAGGGCTTAACCAGGGCTGTCAGTCACAATCACAAGCACAAAAGCACTTGTTTAAAAGAGTATTGGGATTCTAATATGGATTTCATTGAATCTGTAGATTACTTTGGGTAGTCTAGACATTTTAACAGTGTTGATTCTGCTGATCCATGAGCATGGTATGGTTTTCCACCTGTTTATATCCTCTGGTATTTCCTTCCTCAGTGTTTCGTAGTTCTCCCTGTAGAGGTCTTTTACTTCCTTAGTTAAATATGGTCCTAGGTATTTTATTTTCTTTGTTGCTATTGTGAAGGGTATTGAGTCTCTGATTTGGTTCTCAGTTTGACTGTTGTTGGCATATAGGAATGCTACTGATTTCCATATGTTGATTTTGTAACCTGAGACTTTGCTGAATTTGTTTATGAATTCCAGTAGACTCATGGCAGAATCTTTGAGGTTTTCTAGATATAAGATCATATCATCAGCAAAGAGCGATAGTTTGA
>CAUYSK010023375.1:0-25450 GCA_963575035.1 Avahi laniger | reverse complement strand
TTTTTTTTTTTTTTTTTTTTTGGTCATTTAAGTCCCTTAATCCATCTGGAATTGATTTTTCTATATAATATGAAATAGAGTTCCATTGGCATTTCGTTTAAAGCCAAGAATATTTATTTATTTATTTATTTATTATTTTTTTTTGAGACAGGGTCTCACTGTGTTGCCCGGGCTAGAGTGCCGTGGCGTCATCTTAGCTCACAGCAACCTCAAACTCCTGGGCTCAACCGATCCTCCTGCCTCAGCCTCCCAAGTAGCTGGGACTACAGGCATGAGCCACCATGCCCAGCTAGTTTTTTCTATATATTTTTAGTTGTCCAATTAATTTCTTTCTATTTTTAGTAGAGACGGGGTCTTGCTCTTGCTGAGGCTGGTTTCGAACTCCTGAGCTCAAACAATCCGCCCGCCTCGGCCTCCCAGAGAGCTAGGATTACAGGCATGAGCCACCGCGCCCGGCCAAGCCAAGAATATTTAAAATCAACTTTTAATTGAATTCTCCCTAAATAAAAATATTCTGCTTTTACAGGACAATATGGGGACTTCTAAGTGGTCTGTAATTAACTTCCCACTATAAACAACTATTACACAATATAGGACACAATATAGGATACAACTATTTTCAGACATTGGACAACAGGCAGCTAAGAACTGTGATCCCTGCGTAAGGGAAACAAACAAGATGAGCCCAACTATAAGCCTGGCTTTCTGCCTGGAGGTAACTCCTAAACTGCAGCTCAGGGAGTTGAACAGACAGAAACTATAGTTCAGGGAAGCCATAGCAGCTAGGATTTGCAGGGCTGACCACACAAAAGGGAGCTAAAGAGAGACATAGGTCCAGAAGTCTGTGTTGAGTTCCCTTGAATTTTAGCTGAATCTGAAGAAAAAACTATAACTAAGAGGAGCTGTAAATTAACAATTCCCAGAGTTCACACAGGACATGGACTCGTCATTCAACTTCGCTCCAGCCAGAATAGAGAGACCTACCTGAATCCATGTGGAATTCAGAAGGGAACTCAAAAAGGCCATTCTTTAGGAGCGGGGCTAAATTTTTCTAGAGTGAAAGCTACTCTAAACCACTCTAAAAGAGCTTAAAAGCAAACCCCAAAGGATCAAAATAAACTGTAACTTAACTGCATGCCAGAAAAAAAAATCCAATACTCTTTAAAAGAATATAACAAAATCTAGCACCCAATAGCATTAAATTCACAAGGTACAATGCCCAATCAAAAGTTGCTAGACATATAAAGAAGCATAAACATTTGACCTATGACCAGGAGAAAAATCAGCCAGTAGAAACAGAATCAGAAATGACAAAGACAAAAGAGTCAGTAAACAAGGACATTAAGCAGCTATCATAGGCTGCTTCTGCTTCTGTTTAGGATTCAGGAAGCTGGGCCAGGCTTGGTGTGTCACACCTGTCATCCTAGCACTCTGGGAGGCCAAGGCGTGAGGATTGCTGGAGGACAATAGTTTGAGAGGAGCCAGAGCAAGGACTAGACCCTGTCTCTACAAAAAATAGGAAAATTAGCCAGGCCTGGTAGCCCATGCCTGTAGTCCCAGCTACTTGGGAGGCTGGGGCAGGAGGATTGCTTGAGCCCAGGGGTTTGAGGCTGCAGTGAGCTATGATGATGCCTTTGCACTCTAGCCAGGGTGACAGAGTGAGACTCTGTCTCAAAAAAAAGAAAGAAATAAAGAAAAAAAGAGCACTTCCACCCCAGACACCAGGATATTTCCCACTAACTTGCAAATCTTTTCCATGGGCCTCTACTATATTCAGAAGAAAGACTGGGGGCAGGGCAGGAGATTAAAGATAGTCTGCCTTGGTGGCCCAGGCCTACAGGAGGTGATTAGCAATTGCTAGGGGACAGACACAATGCCCAACCACTCTCCCATACCCTTCTCTTCTAGGCAAAAACTCTAGGCTATTGGGGGATGGGCAGTGCTATGGTTTGAATGTCCCCTCCAACACTTAAGTTGAAATTTATTTGTCATTGGGAGGGTATTAAGAGGGACCTTTAAGAGGTAATTAGGTCATGAGGGTAAAGCCCGCATGAAAGGGTTAATGTAGCTATGGCGAGAATAAGTTAGTTATCTCAGGAGTCAGACCCTCCCTTTTCTCTGTCTCACAGGTACTTCTTCACCATGTGATGCCTTCCTCCATGTTATGATACAAGAAGAAGGCCCTCACCAAAGGTGGCCCCTTGACAGTAGACTTCCCAGCCTCCAGAACCGTAAGCCAAATAAATCTCTTTTCTTCATAAATTATCCAGTCTGTTATTCTGTTACAGCAGTAGAAAACAGACTAAGACAGGCAGCAAACCCTCTCATTCGGAGGACACAGGCAAAGATCCACTGCTTCTGGGGAAGGAGTAAAAGCAAAATACTCTGTACTCCTGGGGAGAGGCAGGTCCAGATTTCCACACTGATACCAAGCAGAGGTCTGCGATAGCTGGAGGAGGGATAACTCTTTCCCAAGACTAACCACAGATACTAAACAGAGTTTGTCTGAAAAAAGAAGGAAGGGCAAAATAACTAAGCCACAGGGACACAGACTCTGCCTAAGGCTAAGGCTGGACCACACAACATCCACCTCTACCAAAAGAGGCCAGCGCAAATAAAAACCAAGAACAGTCTGTCAGTGGCAGCGGGGTAAGCGAGAGACAGAACTTCTCTGTGGTGCAGGCATGCAGGAGTGACTGAAAGCTTTGGGACAGAAATACTAAAAAACCCTCCAGAACCCCAGGCCCCACTCTAAGCACAAGGTGACAGCAGCCTACTGCTACAGGAACTTGAAGCCTATGGCACAATAAAAGTAATGATAGCCACAAGAAAACACAAACCCAGCTTCACTGACTCAATTGCCTAACAGAAGAGGCTTGCCCATTTCCAGGTTCAAATACTATTTACTTTAGTCATCTCTACTGTTCTACATATGATAGTTGGCATTCAGTTAATTATTATCGGACAAAAATGAAAAGAAAAAAAAAACCCAATACTTCTGTCAAAAGATAAAACAATTTCAGAGGTGAGACCCAGAAATCGAAACTATTAGACAGGGACTTTAGCATAACTGTGATTAATATGCTAAAAGATCTAATGAAAAAAGAAAAGGTAGAATACATGTATGGATGGGGATTTCAGCAGATATGAAAACTATACACAAATATCAAATGGAAATGATAGAATAAAAGGCATGCTATCAGAGATGAAGAATTCCTCCAAGAATCTCATCAGTAGACTGGACACAGCTGAGGAAAGAATCAGCAAACTTAAACACAGGTCAGTAAAAATGATCTAACTGGGAACAAGAGAAAAAGAAGAACTAAAACAGAATAGAGCATCCAAAAGCTCTAGGACAATATCAAACAGTCTAATATACAGGTAATTGGAATCTCAGAAAGACAAGAGAGAAAAAACAGGGCTGAAGAAATGTCTGAAGTCATACTGGCTGAGAATTTTCCAAAAATCATAAAAGATATCAATACAGAGTCTTCAAGTAGAATAAATATCAAGAAACACCCATCTAGATATATAAAAATCAAACTTTGAAAACCAAAGATACACAGAAAACTTTGAAGACAGCTAGAAGGGGTTAAAATATTACATAGAGAAGACTAAAATTAAAACAAGCTGGCTTTTCATAAGAAATTATGTAAACCAGAAGACTAGAGTGACATTTTTAAGTACTGAAAGAAAAAACTATCAACCCAGAATTCTATACCCTACAAAAATATTTTTCAAACATAAAAGTGAAATGAAGACTTTTCCAAACCAACAAAAGCCAAGAGAATTCACTTCCAACAGACCTGCACTACATGAGATATTAATGCAAGTTCTCCAGGCAGAGGGAATATGATGGAAACCGGATTTACACAAAGCAATAATGTATATCAGAAATGGTAAATATGTGGTCAGATATAAAAGAACTCTTTTCTCATTTTGAATCTCTTTAAAAGGTAATTGTTTGGGCCAGGTACGGTGGCTCAGGCCTGTAATCCTAGCACTTTGGGAGGCCAAGGCAGGAGGATCACTTGGGACCAGGAGTTCGAGACCAGCCTGAGCAAGAATGAAACCCCATCTCTACAAAAAATACAAAAATTAGTCAGGTGTGGTGGTACGTGCCTGTAGTTCCAGCTACTAGGGAGGCTGAGGCAGGAAGATCGCTTGAGCCCAAGAGTTTGAGGTTGCAGTGAGCTATGATAATGCCACTGCACCCTAATCTGGACAACACAGCAAGACACTGTCTCAAAAAAAAATAAAAAGGTAATTGTTTGAAGCAAAGATAATACTGTATGTATCATGAAGTTTATATAATATAGAAGTAAATGTATGACAACAATAGCACAAAGGATGGAGATGGAAACAAAATGTACTCTTGTAAGAGTCTGATAGAACTGAGGACTCTACTTCAGGTATTGTTACATAAACTCCCTGTAGATCAACCCTCCCACTGATAACAACTACAAATTCTAGACAAAATACAGAAAAAAAACCCCAAAAAACAAAAAAACAAACAAAAAAACCCCCAATTACCTGAAGATTCTGAACAATACACTAAAAGCAGGCAGATTGTGGGGGGAATCAAAACATAGAACAATGATCTACACAGAGTGGGATGGGGGATTCCTGCTTTTAGGGGCTTCGCCCTGCTGGTAGGCATCACTCACAAAATGGCACAACTTAAAGCAACTAAAACTCCGATAGAAACCCTGACATCTTTCTCACTCAAAGATACAGGAAAGGATTTTAGGCAACCATGGTTGCCACCGGAGTAAGTGGAGAATCCTAAACAAGAGAGAGCCTGAGAAGGGGAACCCTTAATTCTGTCAATGAATACCACATTTATCTCAGACTAATCCCTCCTTAAATAATGTATACAGACTCAAAAAGTAGCACTGCAAAGGCTGAAAGAACTGAAGTGAGACTTGAAGTACAACCCACACAAGGTGACACAGCTTACAGCTTATTGTCAGGTAAAACAAAAACATGAATATACTACTCAGAGAAATATTACAGAACCCAGAGTCTATACAATCTAATGTTCATAATATCCGAGATACAATCCAAAATTACTACTCATTCTCATGGGAAAAGACACTTAACAGAAGCCAACTCCAAAATGACATAAATGTTGAAATGTTCAGACATGTAATCAACGGAACCAACTAAAAAGTTGAGAAATAGAACCACACTTATACAGTCAATTGATTTTCAACAATGATGCCAAGGTATTTCAAAGGGGAAAGACTATTCTCTTCAACAGAGGCTGCTGAAACAAATGGATATCAATATGAAAAACAAACAAACAAACAAACAAAAACCCTTGACTCTCATATCACACAATTAAAAAAAAAAAACTCGAAATGGATCACAGAACTAAACCATGAACAGTGAAAACTATGCTACAGTCACTTTAGAAAGCAGTTTGGCAATTCCTCAAGAGGTTAAACATAAAGAATTACCATGTAACCCAGCAATTCCATTCCTAGGTATATACCCATGAAAAATGAAAACATATATTTACACAAAAACATGTACACAAATGTTCATAACAGCATTATTCATAATAGCCAAAAAGTGGAAACAATCCAAATATCAATTGAAGATGCATAAATAAAAAGTGGTATATCCATACAATCGAATGTCATTTGCCAATAAAAATGATGTATTGATGCACGCTACAACATGGACAAGCCTTGAAAACACTGTGCTATGTGAAAGAAGCCAGTCACAAAATACCACATACGACTCCATTTATATGAAATGTCCAGAATAGGCAAATCTATAAGACAGAAAGTAGACTAGCGGTTGCCTAGGGCTGGAGGGGATGGGGGATTTGGGGGAATGATGGCTACAGGGTACTACTGGGTTATTTTTGAGGTATGAAAATGTTCTAAAATTGATTGTGGTGATGAGTGTAGAATTCTGTGAACACACTAAAAACAACTAAATTGTACACTTTATATGGGTGAATATGTAGTACATAAATCATACCTTAGTAAAGTTATTATAAAAAGAGCTAAAACTATAAAACTTCTATAAGAAAACATAAAAGATTTGTGCCCTTGGGTTAGGTAGATTTCTTAGAACACAAAAAAGCATTATCCATAAATTTAAAAACTGATAAACTGAACTTTATCAAAATTTAAAACTTCTGTTCTTTGAAAGATACTTTAAAAAAAGGCAAGCCACAAACTGGGAGAAATATTTACAAAACATCTATCTGATAAAGCACTTATATAAAAAATATATAAAGAATCCTTACAACAAAATAATAAGACAACCCAATTTTTTAAATGGGCAGAAGAGGTGAAATACATGCTTCACCGACGAAGATACAAGAATGGACACTAAGCACACAAAAATCAGCTCATCATCACAAGTCACTAGGTAAATGCAAATTAAAACCAGAGTGAGATACCACTATACCCACAAGAATGACTAGAATTACCAAGACTGAAAATACCAAGCGTTCAAGAGTTGGAGCCACTGCAACTCTTCACTGCAGATGAGAATGCACAAATGATACAGCCACTCTGGAAAATAGTTTAGCAGTTTCTTATATGATTAAATTTACACTTACCATAAGACCCTGCAATTCTACTTCTTGGTATGTACTCAAGAGAAATGAAAACATAGGTCTACATAAAGACCTGCACATTAATATTATTTCATGGCAGCTTTAGTCGTAACAGCCCCAAGGTGCAAACAACCCAAATGTGCATCAACAATGAATAAATAAACAAGCTGTAGTAAATCCATACAACGGACTACTACCCAGCAATAAAAAGGAACAAATTATTGGTATATGCAACAATGGGTATCAATCTTAAAAGGACTATACTAACTGAACAAAGCCAGACACAAGAGTACATACTGTATGATCCCGCTTATTTGACACTCCAAAAAACGATGGTGACAGAAAGCTGATCGGTGGCTGACGAGGGCAGTGGCAGGGAAAGAGGACGGACTGCAAAGGGACATGAAGGAACTTTCTGGGGTGATGAAGATGTTCTGTATCTTCATTGTGGTGGTGGTGGTGGTAAGACTATGAACGTCTGTTAAAACTCATAAAAGTGGACACTTAATGTGGGTGAATGTTGATGTAGGTAAACTATACTCAATAAAGTTGATTTTTTTACAAAGGACAATTAGTAGTTTCATTCCTTTTCTCAAGTTCCCAAGGTTTTAGATAATTCCCAAAAGGTTTCAACATCCCATCTGCTCTACTTTGAGGACCTGACCTTGATTTCAACTTCTTACATGCCTTATGATTCAAAGTTAGCATTTCTGAAGCATAAAACTCTAAATTTTGTGTGTGGTTCTAAGAATACAGAGGCCATGCTGATGTAAGACCTGTGTGCTGTCATCTCCAGCTAAATTACAGATGCAGTCGCAAATATTATTTGATCCTCTGCGACTGTTCTAGCTTCCTTGCTTTTCTCATCCCCTCACTAAAAAGAACTTATAAACGTTCAGTAGCTCATTCATATGCAGGGGACAAATCCCAGTTTGAGAGACTACAACTTTAGTCAGCAGGTCAGTTTTAAACACCTGTAGTCTGATTACCAACATCTAATAGGACCCACTGCATTTTCTACTAAGAATAACAAACATTTGTCATTATATCAACACTCCCAAAACAATCAAAGGCAAATAAAAGATAATGCAACCAAGAGAAAAATTAAGTAGATTGGGCTATCAGTGGCAATTAAGTTTTGAAGAACAAACAAAGGCATTCAGAGAAGGGGCTGGCATGTGAATCTCTTGGAATTGAAGATGGGCTTTCCTGCATATCCACAACATTAATAGATTGGAAATGGATGAAATAGCTCCTTGGAATTGCATTCAGAGTATAATTAGGACCTTGGGGACAAACCAGAGTTAAGCACATAGATATTTCCAAAGAAAAAGAACAAGATGTGGAAAGGAGCGTAGCGACATGCAGGTTCTGGGACGGATGAACCTCTGTGTTACCCACATTATTTTTAAATTAATCCTGCTCTATAACACCACAGAATCAACAGTAAATGAGAGATTGCTACTAGCAAAGAGATATGGCAACTAGTAAAAGAACAAAAAAGAAACTAAGCAAGCAAAAACTCATGTTTACAACAGACCAGAATGCGAATTTGAAACTGCCTGGAAATAAAATGGAATTATATTTAAGCAGAAACAGGACTCTTCTTTATCACTGTAGTTCATCCCCTGTAATAAATCAGGGTCATTGTCTTTTATTTATGTGTGAACCCATTTTCCTGGTAGACAAACTGACATAGGTTGTCGTCTTTTATTCTACTGCTATATTTTCATAATGATAAGACTGAGGGAAACAAAGCTAGATGTTTGAGGATCGAGTTGGGCTGACACTCACCACAAACTTCTCACCATTCTGCTCCACATGTTTGTATGTGGGGACCGATATGGGCACTGCTTGCTTTTCTGTGTAATCATAAAATGATTGTCCCAACGAGTCGTCACTGGGATCTAGGTTATCTGCCTCATGAGGAGGTACAGATAACACTGTCAAGATCAACTCCTTCTCGCCTGCTCGGATCAGGTCCACCACCTGCTTGTGTGTCGCCCCCTCAACATTCACGCCGTTCCTAAGGGGAAAAAGGGAAAAAGACAATCCCATAAACCAGAAGGGTCCAAATACCTTTTATCTCCACCCTCCGGCCCCCACTCCAGTGTCACACAGTATGAACCATAAAGTCAAAAGATTAATTTGGTTCCAGAAAAGTTGTTTATGTTTTCACAGATCCAAATGTGAAAAACTGTTTGTGAACTTACGGCAGGGGGAAAAAATGGAAACAGGTGAGAGGAGCTACCCTTCCTCTACACTAGAATCCCACACATAGCTGCAGGAAAGCACACGGGAAAAGGGTAAAGCTGAGGAGGAAGCGCTTTTTAAGCTAATCAGTCCGATTTCCTCACCTAAACAAGCATGTATACAAAACAATCAAAGGGGCTTTTGACAATCCTGCCACTTGAACTGTACTCTTTGTCCTTTTTAAACTTCATGGGAATTCTGTTAAAAGAAACTTCACAAAATGCATTCCCTTAATTTGCAAATGAGACTCAAAAAAAGTTGTGACTCAAGATAATTCCTTTACATTTATATCCAATTTCTCCCCATATCCTCAAATTAGTCAACTTAATTTTCCTTTATACCAAGTTTCATTACTTTGGGAATTAAACAGTATTAATCTTCATACACACTAGTTTCCTCTATCACTTGGCTTTCTAAAAGGCAAGGTAATTACCTCTCTAAAATCTCATGATCTGACCTAACTTCGTTTGTTCTCCCCAATCATTTCAATTAACTTCTCAGGATTCTATCTACTTTTTTCCTGCTCTGTGCTGCCTCACTTAAAGCCCTGTGTAATCAGTCCAATCTAAAAAATATAAACCTAAGTTTATATAGTAAAATCAACCTACTCATTTTCCTTCCTGTTTCAGTGTGTATAAAAGGCTGAAATAAGGAAAGGCACAAGGTTTAGAAGAACAATAATTTTGTCAAGAAAGATGCTGAGTCTCACAAAACTCACTCAGCAAACCAAACTACCTTCCCAGAATGCTGACCCAGCCTGCCGTTTCAGCAAAAAGCACTGGGCAGCTGTCCTGGAGTTTACCTCCCATGGCTATCCCAAGAGAAGGAAATACACACCTGACCTCTAATTCATTTAATATTTAAAGCTCATCTACCCTTTAATTTCTTTTTCAGTCTTGTTCCAAACCGTCAGGATTTTTCCTTCCTGAAAATGATGCTAAGTTTAGTAACAAGCCTTCCATAAACCTCTCAGTCACTGAAATTGTCTCTGTCAGAAACATCCCTTTATATAAACAGAATAGGTAGGAAGGAGATCACTCAGCTAGCCTCTGTCCTTATTTAGGGTTTTTAGTGTTTAACAATCTAGCCAGTAAATTCAGCACTCTTGACATTTCACAACTTAAAAAGTCTAACATATAACAAAAAAAAATCAGTAATTTTACAATAAGCTAGCTATAAAAGAAAATAAAGAGCACTTTCCATTGATGGAAATTCGGGGTTTTTACTCAGATCGGTCAGACTCCAGATCAAAAAAAATGGTCAACTCTGATCAGACAGCAGGATGGTAAAATGGAAAGAAAATGGGCTTTGAAGCCAGAGTTACTTGAGTTCAAATAGAGTACTCCTGTCTACTAGCACCAGAGTTGGTCTTGATGGAGTTATTAAAAAACCTTTCTTAGCCTTGCTTTTCACATCTGTAAAATGGGGACAATAAAAAGTCCCTGACAGAGTTTTTGTGAAAATTAATGTAAAATAACATGTGACTTGCCTAGAACAATACCTGAATACTTGGCATCAAAAGGTTTAAAAAGGGCTGGGTGTGGTGGCTCATGCCTGTGATCCTGCACTCTGGGAAGCCAAGGCAGGAGGATCGCCTGGAGGTCAGGAGTTTGAGACCAGCCTCAGAAAGAGCGAGATCCTATCTCTACTAAAATTAGAAAGAAATTAGCCAGGCAACTAAAATAGAAAAAATTAGCCAGGCATGGTGGTGCATGCCTGTAGTACCAGCTACTCGGGAGGCTGAGGAAGGAGGATCACTTATGCCCGGGAGTTCGGGGTTGCTGTGAGCTAGGCTGACGCCACAGCACTCTAGCCTGGACAACAGAGCGAGACTCTGTCTCAAAAAAAAATAAAAAAAGGTTTAAAAAGGAAAGAAGTACTATGTATATAGAGATTTTTGTTAAAGAAGAAAAAGAAATCTAAACTTAGGAATTGGCAAAGGATTTCATCTAATTATTTGGCTTTTGTAGTTTTTTTCTGATTTTTTGTTTTTGAGATTGGTGGCGTGGGGTCTTACTCTATTGCCCACGCTGGTCTCAAACTCCTGGCCACTTCAAGAGATCCTCCCACCTCAGCCCCCTGAGTAGCTGGGATTACAGGCATGAGCCAGTCTTACTAGTTCTGAGAAAATGTTTTGATGGTAGAAGAAACAAACTGAAAAAGCAAAGTGTAGAAATCATCAGAGAATTTCATCTATCCCTAGAACCTTAGCTTACTCATGAATATCCATGTTAATTTTTTCTTAACACAGTTAAAAACTAACATTTTAGAGGCTGAACAAAATATCTTAGATACTAAAACAAGATTTTTTATTGGTACAATCAATCTTATGAGATGTACACTTGTGAAAAAAGTTTAAAAACTGATGCTCAAATCTTTTCAGTTCCCTAATTTTTTTCCTTTAAAGGATTTTTAATCTGGGGTATTCTGTTGGTAGGCTTGGAAGTCAGTGAAACCTACAAAATTTGTATGTAAAATTGTGTTTATGTGCATATTATATATTTTTTCCTGGGGAGAGTTTCCCTAACTTTTATCAGCTTCAAAAAGGAATATGTAATCACCAAAAATTTTTGGAACTATTGCTTTCAATACATACGTCCCCCCATTCAGTTTTTAAATCACAATACACTGCTCTTTGTGTCACTCTCAAAAATAAGCCCTGAAAATCGTCAGAAAAACTTAAGTGAGGCTTATACCAAGAGTGGCCTGGGAGCAAGGAAGCTTGCTTAGGTTTTAGCACTCTATTAGTAAGACCAAGTTTCAAATTGGCTATCATCCCAAAAACCTCTTTTAAAAAAAGAGGAAAAAACTTACGGTGTCATATTCTAAACATACTTGCTATTATTTATCTGGTTCAACTATAGAAGGAATGCTATACATTCCACAACTTATACAAAGCAGGAAATTCCTTCATTCTTCAGAGAATGAAATGAGGTCAGTAAAAACCTTCGGATGTCTCATTTGAAAAAGGGCCCTCCTTCCTAAAGAATTAAGAGGTCTTCGCAGTCATAAAAATGTTTACCATAAAATGGTATACTCTTTATATGATATACTCTTTTCCACAAGAATGCTACTATACCAGGCTCAATGTTTACCATAAAAATATTTATATGATACATTCTTTTCCACAAGAATGCTACTATATCAGGCTCAAACGAGGTGTGGCTGAACAGTTTGTACAATTCTGAAGACATAAATAAATGCAAAATACAAATTCTGCAATAAAAGGAAAACTTTCAGCAGTACAGACTTCGCGTTCAAAGCACGAGTTTGGGAGTCAAACAGACTCAGGTTTGAATACCAATTGTGCCATTTAACAGACCTTATGTAAATGACTCAATCTAAGCCTCAATTTTCTAATCCATAAAATGGAGATAATAATACCTATAGCTAATGGAATTGTTGTGGGAACTAAAATGAAATAAAGCTCTAGAACACGGTAACAACTCAATAAATGATAGCTATTTATGTTATAGTATTTATAACAATTGAGCAAACAGGTTGGTAGTATTTTGGCCTCCTTGATGATATAAATCCTTTCTACCACCAATTTCCCTTGCCTTTCTTCTGAGTTTGTGACATAATCTAGTTGGAATTCATGTGAAAATTAATGACTAACCTCTCAACCAATGATAATGGGGTTCACAAAATAGCCACCTTCACAAAACCACTGCATCAGAAAACTGCTAAGTCCCATATCACACAAAAAAGTACCTACTGCCCAGTAGGGCCTACCAATCTATGCTTCTTTCTCAAAGAAAGGTAGTAGCTTAAATACTTTATCAAAAAAAAAAAATCAACAGATATGTGATTAAGCAAATATAGCAAAGTGTTAATGATAGGGCCGGGTGTGGTGGCTCATGCTTGTAATACTAGCACTCTGGAAGGCCGAGGTGGGAGAATTGCTTGCGCTCAGGAGTTTGAGACCAGCCTGAGCAAGAGTGAGACCCTGTCTCTACTAAAAATAGAAAAATTAGCTGATCATTGTGGCGTGCACCTGTAATCCCAGCTACTCGGGTGGCTGAGGCAGGAGGATCCCTTGAGCCCAGGAGTTTGAGGTTGCAGTGAGCTATGATGTCATCATTGCACTCTACCCAGAGTGAGACTCTGTCTCAAAAAAAAAAAAAAAAAGTTAATTATAGAATCTAGGTAATATGTATATAGATATTCACTATACAACTCTTTCAACTGTTCTCTATGTTTGAAATTTTTCATAATAAAATGAAGGAAAAAATGAAGGCTACCAAAAATTCCAGCAACTCACAAATATGACCAAAATATTGTTTCCTTAGGCAACTAGATGACACCTAATTTATGTCTTTAACATTATAAAGATACACTTGATAATTTTAATAAAATGTTCAATTTTACATAAGACCAACATTTGGCCCCAAGGGAGAGGGTCCTTAAGCTAGTTAATGAGAGTGGTTTCAAGTAAGACTTCTATTCAACCAAAGTTAGCAAGCTAGGGAAATTGCAAATCTAATATAAACACTCCTGGAAGCAGGAGAAAAAGCTCTAGTTAGGATTTGTATACTGATTGTGAAGAAAGCTGTATATAATGAAAACTAGGCATGAATGGAAATGACAAAACCAGTCACTATATGTACCACGGCAAGGAGCCATTCTACATGGTAAGCACACTACTATTCTGACTTCCCTGTGACAGGCAAAAAAGTAATTAGGCCGGGCGCAGTCGCTCACACTTGTATTCCCTGCACTCTGGGAGGCCAAGGCGGGAGGATGACTCGAGGTCAGGAGTTCAAGACCAACCTGAGCAAGAGTGAGATCCCATCTCCACTAAAAATAGAAAGAAATTAGCTGGACAACTAAAAATATATAGAAAAAATTAGCCGCGCATGGTGGTACATGCCTGTAGTCCCAGCTACTTGGGAGGCTGAGGCAGGAGGATCGCTTGAGCCCAGGAGTTTGAGGTTGCTGTGAGCTAGGCTGACACCACAGCACTCACTCTAGCCCGGGCAACAGAGCGAATCTCTGTCTCAAAAACAAAAACAAAAAAAAACAGACAATAAATTCCTATAACTGCAAACAATAAGACATACATTTCAATTTTGTAGATGAAAACACAATGGCTGGAAGATGGGGGGAAGGGCCAAATAAATAAATAAAAGACAATGGCTACCTACCCACAAGAATAGCTAAAATAAAAAACAGAGTGACAACACCAAGTTTTGCCAAGGATGTGGAATGACTGCCATTCTCAGACACTACTGATAAGTGTATAAAACAAAAATAATCTAGTAGTTCCTTAGAATGTTAAACATACATTTACTACATGATCCAGCAAGTCCACTCCTGGGTATTTATCCAAAAGAAATGAAAATACATCCACACAAACAACTATAGTTGAATGTTCACTGCAACTTTATTCATAATAGTCCCAAACTGAAAAAAGCCCAAATGTCTATCAAAAAGTGAACAGATAAACAAATTGTGGCATATTCATGCAATGGAGTAGTACAACAATAAAAAGGAACAAACTGCTCATATCCACGATAATATAGATAAATCTGAAAAACACAGGGAAAAAAAGTGAGAGAGAAAAGAATCTTATTAATTTGATTCCATTTACTTGAAGTTTCAGAACAGGCAAAACTATTCTGTGGTGGTAGAAATCAGATCAGTGGCTGTCTAGAAGGGAGGGTGTGAGTATTGAATGGAAGGAAGTTTTCTGAAGTGATGGACGTGTTCTCTATCTTGATTGAGGTGGTGGTTAAACGGGTGTATACTTTTGTCAAAACTCCCAACTCTCTACTGAATGTGTGTGCATTTGACTATATGTAAATTAAGCCTCAATAAAGTTGCTTTAAAATAAAAATTATTATGTAATATCCTCATCTGTAAGTGTGAAATAGTAGTCCATCGTCTGGATGAAACATAATCCCTCTTCTACTTTTAGATTACTCTGAGGTTTTTTTTTTTGCTGTTATGGACAATGCTGTTATGAAGATCCTAGCAGATGAATCTGTACATATCTACAGCATAAAACTATTTAAAGAATAAAATCCATGCTTTCTCCTTCACCTCCCATATCTTTGTGGAAAATAGGCTAAACTTTGGATATTTTCAAGTCTTACAAGCTTATTTCTTGGAAGTAATGAAGAGAAAATTAAGCCAGAGCTAGTTTTACTCCTCCTACTACTCTGGCTTTTTTCCTAATCTCCAGTAAACAATAGGACATGTATTTCAGGCCCAGTATAGTTAAGAACTCAGCAACAGTGACTATAAAGTTAAGTCACATAGCAGCAGCATCTCTCTCAAGTTTATCAAAGCCATAACGTAAGGGCCAAGAGTCAAATTCGTCAAACACTGCCTTAATACCATTGTATTGCATTACAAATACAATTCGGATTCTGTTTCTTAGGAAGCCTAGGTTCCACTCGTTAGATTTTTAGCATTCAAGACCATAAAGCATTTTCTTCTGACAGAGTATTTGAAAAAGGATTTGTTCAGCCAAGTATCTTAACATTTAGGAAACCTTTAAAGACACTGAAGTACATTAAACATATGGACTATAAAACCTCTTTAAAAATATTTATAGCCAGGCATGATAGCTCACGCCTATAATCCTAAGACTTTGGGAGGCTGAGGCGGGAGGATCACTTAAGCCCAGGAGACCAGCCTGCATAATAGCGAGACCTCATCTCTACAAAAACTAAAAAAAAACTTAACCAGGCATGGCAGCACATGCCTGTAGTCCCAGCTACTCTGGAGGCTAAAGTACGAGGATTGCTTGAGCCCAGGGGTTTGAGGTTGCAGTGAGCCATGATGATGACACCACTGCACTCTGCCACTCGGTGACAGAGCAAGATCCCCTCGCCAAAAAAAAAAAAAAAAGTTCATATTCTTTCAATAATTGCATTACTGATTTATCCTAAGGAAATAACCAAAAGATGAGCTCCACAAGGGTAAGAACTGGCATGTAGAACACTATCAAGTATTTGTTGAAAGAACAAATGAAATAATCCTAAACATAAAAAAGTTAAGCACAAACATATCCAGTATTATCTAAGTTGTTTCCAAATTTCTGTTCTTATAAAAAGTCAATAGGAGGACAAATAATTAAGAAAATTATAGTATAACAATTTGATAAACTATAAAGCAGTAATTTAAAATTGTAAACATGAAGAACAAAATAACCTAGACATACATTTGAACCAATACTGTGTTAAAAAGTGGATTATAAAAATGCAAATCCATAAAACTTCTAAAAGATAACATAAGAGAAAATCTAGGTAATTTTGGCTTTTGTGATGAGATTTTAGATACAACACCAAAAAGCACTGATCCGCTGAAGAATAAACTGCTAAGCTGAACTTTATTAAAATTTAAAACTTCTGCTGTGTAAAAGATAATGTTAAGAGAATGAAAATACAAGGCAGAGAAGGAAAAAAATATTTGCAAAACACATATCTAATAAAGGGGACTTGTATCTAAAATATACAAACAACTATTAAAACTCAACAATATTAACCCACATCTGACTCAAAGTAAAAAAAAAGAACGAAAACAAAAACTCAGTAAGAAAACAATCGAATTTAAAAATAGGTAAAATATCTGGACAGGTACCTCACCAAAGAAGATATACAGATGCAAATAAGCACATGAAAAGATGCACAACATCTTTCATCATCAGGGAATTACAAATGAAAACAAGATACCACTATGCATCTATTAGAATGGCTAAAATCCAAAAAGAAAAAACAAAACTGATAATACCAAATACTGGTGAGGGTGTAGAGCAACAGCAATTGTCATTCATTGTTGGTGGGAATACAAAATGGTACAGTTATTTTGGAAGACAGTTTCTTACACAGTCTCACCATAGGATCCAGCAATCACACCCCTAGGTATTTACCTAAATGAGTTGAAAACTAACATCCACACAAAAATCTGCACACAAATGTTTATAGTAGCTTTATTCATAACTGCCAAAAACTGGAAGTAACCAAGTTCATCCTTCAATAGATGAATGGATAAACAAACTGTGGAACATCCATACAATTGAGTATTATTCAGCTATAAGAAGAAATGAGCTATCAAGCCATAAAAAAACATGGAGAAACCTTAAGTCCATATTGCTAACTGAAAGAAGCCAGTCTGAAAAGGCTACATATTATATGATTCCAAGTATATGACATTCCAGAAAAGGTAAAGATCAGTGGTTACCACAGGCTTGAGGGGAGGGGGAGGATGAACAGGTGAAGCACAGGGAATTTTTAGGGCAGTTAAAATGTTCTGTATGATACAGAATGGTGCATACATGACAAAATACATTTGTTAAAAACCCCTAGTACTTTATAACACAGAGTGATAATGTATGCAAATTTTTAAAAATCAGGAGGTTGGAGGAATCTCAGAGTGTGACAAGAGAACCTAACTGTATTTCAAATGTATTTTAAACAACCTCGCTGAAGAGGGTAGAGGAAAAGATATAGCCCTAAATACCTGGAAATCAATGGTGTCTGTAAGACTAAAAGCGAAAGGGACTATACATGAGTACTGTACTCTAGCCAATAAAGTTGTCTTCCACAGGGGTACAGGTTAACAATTCTGAAACTGCGCTGGAATTGAACAATTAAGTAAATGGATGGTGGATGGGGAGAGCCAAGTTTCTCACTGTTGGAATGGAAATTTACAGATCAGCACGGGGAGGAGGTTACAGTGATTCATGCGGTAACGTAGCAGAGATGGAAAGTCAGTAAGAACCCAAGTTTAACTTAATATAGATGGTTACACAGAGAAGTATATATAAATATGTATCTATGCAGGGGTTAATATACACACATGTATTTCTTTGCTGTCAGCTGGAATGGCCTAAAAAAAATCACACCCTACTAGTAACAACCACACCCAGTACGCGATCTTGGTTTCCAATACCAGTCTCCAGTGAAAAGAACTAAGGCTCTTGGAAAAATGGCAGATTCTAGGACTAGGGCAGGAAATATACAAGATGAGCCAGGAGCATTCTGTAGTACCAGAAAACAAAACAAAAACTATCTTGCCTCTGTTCAGTCATGATTTAGTGTAACCATTGTCCAGCCTGAGCAACTCCCTAAATCCAAGTGAGCAGAAAACAACTAAACCAAAGTTAAAGGATCCCGAAATTACAATCAATTTCAGTTTTTTCTTCTTGATTTTTAAGACCACTGTCATGAAACCTGCTTTTAATGCAGTAATTCTGAGTTTATTGTTGCTAGAAAAAGAGAATTTAAATGTGTCTTGACTCAAACTACAACCAAAAATAAAAACAAACAAAAAACCCTCAACTTATTCTAATTAGGTCTCATCTTTGATAAGTGAGGGGGGAAACAAACAAATGTTAACTACCTATTGATCAAATTGAATAAACTTCCAGCATTCTATGGAGAGCCCTACTTCACAAATCCTTTGGTGCCTTTTAAGTATCAAAAGTAAGATTTAATCTTTATATCAATATTTTCAAAGCACTTACATCCAGAAAATTAACCCTGGGCAAAAGAGTGTTAATAACAATTTTGCCCCGGCAAAGCTGAGAAACAGAAGGGTGTCAATCAGCATTTGGTCTTCCCAGAAAGGGAAAAGAAGAATAACTTGTCAAAAAAGCCGCTTCCATCACTGAGACCTTTTACCTTCGTCTGGGTGTTCCGTTCACAAAGACTACTGCCTGAGGCAGGAAAAGTATAAATGAGGCTCATCTGTTCTTCAAGCTTAATACCGCTAGCCAGAAGGAACAAAGGTTTATCACTTAGGAAAAAGGAGTTACAGATTCCTCAAATCTTCTAATTCCAAGGTAATCAGTACACAAAATAATCTTACTCAGGCAGATTTATTTCTGAATAAATGAATCATATTTGTCATTTAGGGGAAAAAGTGTAATAAGGCTATGGCTTTAAGATATTTAAAAAATAAATATAAAAATATAATTGTTATTCAGAAAAAAGGTTTTGTTAACTGATAATTAACTCCAAAGCTAACGTGACCCCTTGTCACTAAGAATAAAAACAAACTTGTTCATCTCTTGTCTATTAGAATACAAAATTCCAGTCTTAGAATTTTAAAACAGCATCCTATATTAAAATGATTAAGGCTATAAATCTGTGTTCCGGGTTGCTGGGAGACACCTAGTTTACACCTATTGGCTTAGCATAATTAACAGAGTCCCTTTCATTCTCAAAAGTGTCAGTGTAGGTGATCAACTATATGGTACTCCTAGTTTTAGTACATTTGTCTCCAGGAGACTCCTGTTAAGATGCACATGGTACCTGGGCACTTGCATTTACTGGTTTAGGTAACTAAGGGCAAAAAAGTACTTATGGGGACTTGGAGAAATTGCTCTATAATCATTCACAGGAGGGTGCGGGGTGGAGAGAGATTTCAAGTCAACTGAGCTTAAGAAGAGACCTGAAACTTCTATCCTCACCTCCTCTGCCAACTCTGGTCAGGTGCCATCTTCTGTGTTTTCTTACCTTCCCTGGGTTTAAACCAGGATTGCGATTGTTTGTTTATCTGCTGGATTCCCCACCAGATCCTAAACTTCCTAAGGGCAAGGACTAAATGTTATTCAGCTTTCTATCCTCAGTTGTCTAATCCCATGTTTGTCACATACTAAGCACTCATAAAGAAAATGGTTTTCCTGAATGGAAAAAAAATTATTAAGGCTAGTGCACAAACACAATGATGTTTTTCCTCAGTGCACTTCTACAATTTCATTCTTTATTTTTAACTTTTATACTGGTTTCACTATTTGGAGGAAAGTACTAAAAATACTGTGCGTGCTCTACATTTTTTAAACTTTAGTATCAGTGATCATTTTGCTTTCTTTATGGGAGGCAGCAAAATGATACTTAAGATTAGAATATTCAATTACGTAAGCAATTTCGAAATAAGGCTTTCTTCTACTCAAATCGCTGAAAATAAAAGTAATAAAATGTTTTCATTAATTTTTAAATATAAACATTGATTCCAAGGATAGCAAAGAAGGTAAAGAAAAGGAATAAAAAATAGACATGTCGATACTTTAAAAGCAAGCCCTTATTTCATGTAAATTCTGGGAATAATCTATTGTAATTATATTCTTTCATGTCATGAATACTAAATTTACCATACTTAGTATAAAAAAATTTAAGCACAATGCCTCTATTCACATTTGAGAGGCTAAGATATTACCAGTGAGGGCCGGGCACGGTGGCTCATGCCTGTAATCCTAGCACTCTGAGAGGCCGAGGCAGGTGGATCACTCAAGGCCAGGAGTTCAAGACCAGCCTGAGCAAGAGTGAGACCCCGTCTCTACTAAAAATAGAAAGAAATTATCTGGACAACTAAAAATATATATATAGCAAAAATTAGCTGGGCATGGTGGCACATGCTTGCAGTCCCAGCTACTCGGGAGGCTGAGGCAGGAGGATTGCTTGAGCCCAGGAGTTTGAGGTTGCTGTGAGCTAGGCTGATGCCATGGCACTCTAGCTCAGGCAACAGAGCCAGACTCTGTCTCAAAAAAAAAAAAAATTACCAGTGAGGTCTTAAAGAAAGTTCTCATACTAAAACTACAAAAATATACAAAATATTGATTTATTTAGTTTTGATGGAATATTTTGTTTTTTAAATTTTTGTCTTTAAAAACTTGATCAGTATATAACAACCCTTTTGTTCCATGCAAACCTAAGGCTGGATGTGACAATGGGTTACTTCTTCACACTGCAGGGCAATGTTAGAAATGGGAAAGTTCAGTTGCTAATAGCAGTGATGGTTTTCCTAACCTCGTTTCCCTCCTACATACACCATTTCTGAGAACTCCCACACACGTGGTTATTATTCACCAGCAAAACAAACACAAGGGGTCCTTAATCATTTCCCAACACCAACTCAGAATTTGAGATCTGTTACATTTTGAATCATTGCCTAGATGGCCAATTTAAATGGAACCCCAAATGTTTTTAATTCAGGAAAGTGATCACAGTGAAAGTTAATTAAATAATAAAACCTACTTGCTTTGTCAACAATCTTAGTTTTCAAGTCAGGTAATTTACCAAAGAAGGAATCTTAATTTTTTTAAGGTCTATTTCACTGCTATTTCTAAATTACTACATAATGTAATTAAAAGTATGATTCTTCATATAATCTGGTAAGTTTGTTCTAGGGCCACAGCACGTACCCTGAATTCCAACCAGCCATTTCCCAAATATTCAGTTCATCCAAGTGGTACTGCACATGAATGCAAATAGTGTAAATCTACCACAACTGAAAAAACAGCTCAACTGGGGGGTAAAGTCACAACTAATGGATGCGGTGAGCATTGCAGAGGGCAAGGGTATGCCTCTAATCCTTGCTTGGGTGAGGCAAAGACATAAAATGTAACCAAAATGTTTGTACCCTCACAATATCATGAAATAAAAATAAATAAATAAAATAATAATAAAAAAACAGTCCAGGCGCGGTGGCTCACGCCTATAATCCTAGCACTCTGGGAGGCCGAGGCAGGCGGATTGTTTGAGCTCAGGAGTTCAAGACCAGCCTGAGCAAGAGCGAGACTCCGTCTCTACTAAAATTAGAAAGAAATTAATTGGATGACTAAAAATATATAGAAAAAATTAGCCGGGCATGGTGGCGCATGCCTGTAGTCCCAGCTACTCGGGAGGCTGAGGCAGGAGGATCGCTTGAGTCCAGGAGTTTGAGGTTGCTGTGAGCTAGGATGATGCCACGGCACTCTAGCCCAAGCAACACAGTGAGACTCTGTCTCCAAAAAAAAAAAAAAACAAAACAAAAAAACAGCTCAACATACCTTCATTTATGAAATACATCCTAAAAAAAATAACAAGATATACTTTTCAAGAGATATGACCCTTTGGCAATTAAATACTATTTTTTAATCCAAATTAAATTGGAGCAATTTCTTTTGAAGGTTGAGGAAGACAGGCTACAGTTTCTGTAAATTTGTAGTCTATTTCAATATATTGAAAAAGAATAAAGGTTGGCCCAGAGCAGTGGCTCATGCCTGTAATCCTAGCACTTTAGGAGGCCAAGCTGGGAGAATTGCTTCAGGCCAGGACTTCGAGACCAGTCTCAGCAAAGGCGAGACCCGGTTTCTACAAAAAATAGAAAAATGAGCCAGGTGTGTTGGTGTGTGCCTATAGTCCCAACTACTCGGGAGGCTGAGGGAGGAGGATCGCATGACACCTAGGAGTTTGAGGTTGCAGTGAGCTATGACGATGCCACTGCACTCTAGCCCAGGTGAAAAAGAGATCTTGCCTGAAAAAAAAAAGAGTATAGTAGGACCTTTTGCAAATCAGCAATATAAAAGATGAATGAGCAGGACAGGGAAATCTAAAACAATTTACCAGCACATAACTCACAAAGGAAACTTCAGTTTCACATTTCCTTGATTCAAATCACCAGATACAGAGAACAAAATTCATTGCTGCTTCCAAGTAAAGATAGATGCAGGTTACATATCTTAAGAAAACAGACCCAAAAGTAATTTTAACTCTATCAGGCTCAAAATGACCATAATTTTGAGTAAAAACTAAGTAACCCTCACAGTACATTCAGTAGACAAACTTTAAAAATGACAAATTTTCTAGATGATTAAACTGATCAGCAAAAGAAGCAGAAAAAGTTTCCAAAATTTTCAGAGGCTGTCATGTTTTCAAAGATCTCCAAATATTCATTTAATCGATCTAAATAAATAACTAAAACTAGATAGACACACAGATATAAAAGTAGTGCAGTATTGGGGTGGGGAGAGACGACTTACTAGTTAATCTTACTGAACAGTTCTGTAAGAGTAATCGACCTCTTGAAAGCAGCTGGGAGAACATCCACACAAGCAGCTGACTCTGCATACTGCTCTGTACTTTTCCAAAGGGAAGTAAGCTAATTACTTGTGTATCAAGTCTGCAGAATATATAGACCTGTCATTCTAGTCTTGCTCTGAGGTCTGCACAAAAATCTAAAAACTTTCAGATAGCTTAAGCAAGAACAAATCATTTGTTAGAAAGATGTTTTCACAACAATTGAAGTTCACTGGAGGAAGCACACATAAGGGTACTCAAATACAGCCCCTTACTCAGCAATTCAAATACTTTGCAGATAGGTACATTTCCTCAACTATTATGAGAACGTTACTTAGTTGGCAGGGAGTAATAAGCATTAATTAATAAACAAGAGAAACTACACACATACTACCTAGCATTTGACTAATATCTTATCACAAAATGTAATCCTGAAGCACTCCTCACATTATGAGACAAAGCAAAAATTCACTTTGTGGTCACCACCTGTTCTTAAATTCATTCAAAGGATCTTCATATGAATTTTCATTTTGAAGGTAGTCTTCAGGTGTAAATTTCAGTGCTGCATTAAGGACTCATCTGTCATCAGTCCCTTCAACTCCCAACAGCATGCAGTATGCCCAAATAAAAGATTTAAATTAAAGGAGGCATCTTCAAATCACAGGAACAGACTTGGAGGAAAGTACAGCTAAAACAGAAAACATCATAGGTAGGGCAAAGCACAAGTGGACCTGCAGTATATAAGGATACAAATGATCAACTGTAAATACAACGGTAAGTACAGTCATTTGAAGAGAAAGAGAAATGGATATTTGAGAAGCTGGACTGGATTGCGAAGTAAAATACATACACAAATTAAAGGCAACCAGCTCCTCACCAGCTGTTGCCAGCTCTGGGAGTTAGAGCTTAGTTGTTCTTAGTTTCCTTCTTTATATAGCACAAGACAGTCCAAGAGATTAGATGCTCTGAAATTCTTCTAATTCTAATAGTGATTCTCTTTTTTGGCTTTGGAAAAGTTATTCAACCTCTTCTGGTAAATAATTAAATAAAAACTAAATTCGCAGGAAGCACTGGGTATTAATACATATACAGCTATATTCTGAGCTCATAAACAGAGCAAAATCCAAACTTCTTAGCACTGCATTCAAAGCTGTTTTTGATTTCACTTAAACCTTCCTTTCCAGTCTCTGCAAAATCATCTACAGACAAACAGCAACTTTAGGCCTCTTGCTATTCTAAGAACTTTTCACATCTTCCTCCCTTTGGTCACACAGTTTCCCCAGCCCATAAAATCTTTCATCCTTCTCTGCTACTGAAATTACACTTGTCCTTCAATCACAGTTTAAAAATCTTCTGTAACCTATCTCCCCGCTAATCTTCTGAAGCATAGTCACTATTTCCTCTAAATTCCCACTGTGTTCTTCATTCATCTCCATTACTCTGTTTTGCTGTACACACAGCAAATTGTTGATGTGTGCCTTCCCCAATGCAGTGCAAGCTGCTCTAGGGCAGGGATGCAGGGACACTGTGACTCATACAAGCCTAGCAGTACTTTACACATAGTTTGTGCTTAATTGTGGAACCAGATTGAATATGAGGTATTATTAGTGGGCCAATATCAGGAAAAGTGATGCCCTAAGTCACTGTTTTTCAGACAGTAGGTCACAACCTGAAAGAGTCATGAAATTAATGTAGTGGGCTGCCACCAACATTCAAAAAACCACAGTATGAACAGGCTGAAAAATACCAGAGTGCATGATACCAGTAAATACAATTTTTCTGAAATTTCTTTCAGGTGGTTTTTTGTATATATTAATATATTTGGTTGTAACATAATATGTATCTCTTACTGTGAGTTGCAATGTTTAACAAAATATTTAAAAACTGGCCAAGTGAAGTGGCTCATGTCTGAATCCTAGTACTTTGAGAGGCCAAGGTGGGGGGGGGGCGATTGCTTGAGGCCAGGAGTTCAAGACCAGCCTGAGCAAGAGGGAGACCCCGTCTCTACAAAAAATAGAAAAATGAGCCAGGTGCGGTGGCACATGCCTATAGTCCCAGCTACTCGAAAGGCTGAGGTGGAAGGATTATTTGAGCCCAGGAGTCTTAAGTTGCAGTGAGCTATGATGACATCACTGCACTCTAGCCCCAGGGACAGAGCAAGACTCTGCCTCAAAAAAAAAATAATAACAAATAAAACACCATCTAAAGATTTTTTCCAAATGTGGGCTGGAACTGTACCACCCATACATAGGGTCTTACTGCATTGCCCAAGCCATGCACAGAAAACACCTATATAGCTGACAGCTGGAGAACAAAATGAACCTAACTGGCTCTAACCTAAACCTACAATATCCTGTTAGTAATGCCATAATCTAATGAATGAACTCACCACAGACCATGCTCACAAAGCACTCTTCAGTGATCTTAAATTGTTAAGTGTATGCTTGTCAATTAAGTCTTTTTGCTTATCTATCAGATCATAAGAATTATTCCCAAAGGGATTTATCTTAAAAAATAATTATTACCCGAAGAACGGACATATTTGAAACTCGGACTTAGTTGGGGGGGGCAGGCAAGGGCAACATACATAATCTAAACATCTGTACCCCTATCATACGCTGAAATAAAAAAATAAAATTAAATTAAAAGAAGGAAAATAATAATAATAATAATAATTATCCTTGAAAAGGCCGGGCACGGTGGCTCACGCCTGTAATCCTAGCACTCTGGGAGGCCGAGGTGGGCGGATCGTTCTGAGCTCAGGAGTTCGAGACCAGCCTGAGCAAGAGCGAGACCCCGTCTCTACCAAAAATAGAAAGAAATTAAT
>CAUYSK010023371.1:0-18977 GCA_963575035.1 Avahi laniger | reverse complement strand
GAAGGCCTTCACTCCCAACGTGCGCCTTTTACATAACGTGCTGCAGCCGCAATAGATTCTCTTTAAATTTCCAACAGAAATTCTCATCTGAAGTGTTTTGGGAAGGGTATTATTACGGAGCTTCTAATTCCCACTGCCGCTAAGTGCGTATTAATAACCAGGAGAGGTATAGAAACGGCAGCTCCAGCCAACAGTGCTTGACATTTAGTAGATGAATTAAAGTTTACAGTGAAATGGGTTTTTAACTGGTAATATTAGCGGTCTTTGTTCCCGGCTTTTATTTCTCGGTGCCTCCGTCTTTGCCACGTCTCTTTCCTTCTCTGCTCCCTCTCCTCCCTCCTGGCGCCGGTCCCTTTGTGTGATGCGATGTGCTTGTTGCTCTCCCAGCCCCTGTTGTGCTCTGCAGGAGCCCAGCCCACGTGCTCTCTGGAGCTGAGCCCTGGATCCAGAGGCAGGGCCCAGGGGTGGGGACAGCCGCCCTGAGCTCCCTTCTGTCTCCGCCTGTAGCCGGACTCGGGAAGGTGCCGGGATCAGAATTGGGCGCTTCCAGGTTCAGCCCTGGCACTGTCCTGGTCCTCACGGCTGGCCACGCTGCTCTCCTGGCCCCTCTGAGCTGAAACTCGCCCTCTCTCCAAAAGGACTGGCTGTATGTATTACCTATGGAGGAACATTGTGACCTGATCAAGTAAAATGATGCAAAAAGCCACTTCTACAGGGGCTAGTACTCAGCTGTCACCTTCAAGTACACATTTCTTCCATCCCGTCCTCTCCTGGGTCAGGGATTGGGAGCTGGCCCAGGGACACGCACCGCACAGGGAGCGGGAGCCCCGGTCAGGCCCTGCCTGGGACTTCGTCACCGCAGGACCTGGGACAGGCACTTTTCTGCTTTGGCGCCCAGGGGCCCATGTGTAAGGAGAGCTGGGTTAGGGACACATTCTACACCCTCTGCACATCCCTTTCGGGTCTCCGTTGGAGAGTCCTGACGAGCCGGCAACAGAGGAGGCGGCGGAGGAGGAGAGGAGGGACGGACCTGAAGACCAGCAAGACAAGAACGGGCTGTGGTGCTGTGGCCGCACCTTCGCATCCATCCTTTGCCAGGTTCTCACCCAGCCCCTTTCCCCAAGGGCAGGCGGGGCTGGGTGGTGACATCCCTGTGGCCTGGAGGGAGGGCAAAGCCCCCAGACAACCCAGTGATGGAGGCAGGAGGGTGGGGAGGCTGGCAGGTTCAGTGAGGCCAGCCGTGAGGCCATCAGCTTGGGCGTGGGGGTGGGGGTCGGGGGTAGGACAGTTGTGCTGTGTGCCACCCAGGGGCTTGGCCCACCCAGTAGACATGACAGTCACCTCTGTGCTGGGCTGTGAGGAGCAGGTGTGTCTTCTCCTGGTGCTCTGGGCCCCCACTCCTCAGGGGCAGACGCAGAGACCTAGCAGAGCACTCTGACGCCCTGGGGGCAGGAGAGGAGATGGAGCACTTGATGGAAGGAACCTCTGTCCCCATAAAACTGCGTGGAGCCAAGCCAGCCCCTGCTCCCCGACTCCCTGCTGTGCTCTGTGACGTGAGTCAGAAGTTAACTTTCACCGGGGTAAGCCCCCGAGGTTTTGGGGTTGTCTGCTACTGTGACTAGCACATCCTAACCAGGGAACCCCAGAGGGCAAAAACCGGCATGGATTAATTGTGAGGGTCCACTTCTGTATCAAAGAGGATTCTTTTGGTTGCGAGGGACAGACACCCCGCTCAAAATGGATTAAGGAGAAAATGGAACTTCTTAAAGTCCGGGAGATATGTCTAGCCTCAGGTATGGTTGGCTCCAGGTGCTCCGACGCAGTGACAATCCCCCCACCCCCGACTGGCCTGTCTTTTCTCCTTGCTCTCCCCATCACTCCTGTTTTTCTCTGCATTGGTTTCATTTGCTACGAGGTGGCAGAGATGGCACCAGCAGCTCACTCATCCTCGAGGAAAGAGTGGTATCTTTCTCAAGCCTTCCAGCAAAAGGCCTGGGGGCCCCCAGCTCTGACTGGCCTGCTTGCGCCACATGTCCAGCTCTGACGCCGTCTGTAGTCAGTTGCGGGAGTTCAGTGCTCTCGTCGGCCGGGCCTTGGAGCTGGGGGTGGGGCCAGTTTTGGTCACCCCAGTGGCCCAGGCAGAGTGAAGGGGAGGGTGGCTGGTCAGATGGAAACACATCCGCCATCCACCGTCCCCGGGCCACCTTGTGTATTCCTGACACGTTCTGCACTGGGGGAGGGGGTTAGGGTGGGTAAGGGACCTGGCCCACGGCCCGGCCTCCTGTCCTGCCCTGTCCCTGTCTCCTGTGTGCGGCAGGGGCCTGGGGAGGGGAGGGAGATTGCACCGTACGATTTTGTGGAAGGAACGTCCTTTTCCAGCTGTGTCTTGCGAGGGGCCGTCTCTGGGAAACTCATTCCTTTACTGCAGAGAGGACACCACCGTGGCGTCAGGGCTGGATCCCCACCTCGCTGTGCTTCTGAGAGGACGTGTGTCCCTGGGCCAGTCACCCCCTTCCTCCCCTTGCAGAGTTCTGGGGAGGACCCAGTGGGGTCTGACTCCGGGCTGCCCTGGATGTGGCGGGTGCCCAGGACGTGTTGCAGACTCCGACTTCTTCAGCGCCAGCTCGGCCCGTGACCCTGCCAGCTCGAAGGCCCCCACCAGGGAGCTGGGAGAATTGCTTTTTTAAAAAATCGTTCTTATTGTGGTAAAATAAACATAACATAAAATTTACCATTTTAACCATTTTTAAGTGTGCAGTTCAGTGGCATTAAATACATTCACATTGTTGTGCAACGTCACCACCATCTGTCCCCAGAACTTTCATTTTCCCAAATTGAAACTCTGTCCACATCAAACAACAGCTCCCTGCCCTCCCCTGCCCGGCCCCTGGCACTCACCACTCTACTTCCGGTCTGTGACTTGGACTACTCAACCTCGTGTAAGTGGAGTCATGAAGTATTTGTCCTTTCGTGTCTGGCTTATTTCACGGAGCACAGTGCTTTCACGTTCACCCATACGGAGCACGTGTCAGGATCGCCTTCCTTTTCGAGGCCGAATACTGTTCCGCCGTGCGGGTTGGCCAAGCCCATGCTTGCGTGTGCCGCGCTCGGGGTGCTTCCCCCTATCGCCTGTTGTGAACAATGCGTGAATGGGGCGCCCAGATATCTGCCTGAGACCCGGTTTTGAATGCTTCCGGATGCATGCCCAGAAGTGGGATTGCTGGATCGTGTGATAATTCTATTTTTAATTTTTGAAGAACTGTCGTGCTGTGGGAACTGAGTTTGAGAGCCTTCGGTTCCATTATACATCGGGGAAAAAGATAAAGGGAAAAAGAAGAAGCCCTACCTTAGGGGGCTGAAACGCGGCCCTGAGAGGAGAAAGAGTCTATTTTGACTAGCAATTGGAGCAGGCGCAATCCAGGTGCCAGCAGGGGGCGGAGGGCGGGGCGGGAGGAAAGGAGCCCCGCACGGGATGCCCGGCCGGCTAGCAGCACGGGCAGCAGCTTTATGTTGATGGCAAATTGTCACTTTGGCGGAATTCAGGAACGCTACTTATGTCATTAGGCAGCAATCTATAATTAACGCACTCAAGGCTGTGTGAAGGGCAGGATTCTTCCAGGGACAGCCAGAGCGATTCCACCTGCACCTTCCGGGAGGAGGTGGCGGGGGGGGCTCACTTCAGCCAGCCAGCAGCTGATGCCTAATTAGCAGCAATTGTATCGCTCCACTGCCTCCTCCACCGGGAGGGAGGCCCGGACTCCCAGCTGGAGGCGAGGGCGTCCCAGGGCCGGAGGCCAGCCTGAACAGAGGTCCGGAGGCTGATGGGGGAGCTCGCAAACCGAGGGGAGTCCACTGGTTTTATGGAGTCCTTTGTATTCCTGGCCGTGGAGGCCTGAACACCAGGGTCAGGGATGGCTCAGTTCAGCAGGGCCCCAAAAGAGTGGACCGAACTTCTCGAGGGTTAAGCAACTTTTAAAATTTTGACAGGGAAGGGAAAACATTGTGGAGCTTTCTGACCACGGGGCTGCCTGCAGCCCGGTTTCCCAAGCCATGGGCGGGATTGGCGTCTGACTGTCCCCTCTGGAATGTCTGGGCTGCAGCCGGGGCTTGCTCTAAATGAGAAACAGGCGGGAAGGGCTTAGCGGGCCTGGCAGGCCGTGGCCAGCTCCTCGTGCGGTCTGGGCAGGGCTGCTTGGCACGGGCCACCGAGGAGGACACACCGGCTGTGCAGGCAGCCCTCCCACCAGCACGGAGGCTTGGGGGGCCCAGCCAGCCTGTTCGGGCCAGTGCCTGCATGAGGGGAGGAGGGAGGAGGGAGGAGTGATGGGGAAGAGGGAGGGCAGCCCTCCTCCCCACACCCCACGTCGCAGAGCGCAGCTCTGGGCCCTGGAGCCAGATGGAGCCGGTTCTGCTGTTGGCCTGGCCCCTGCCCCGCCCTCCTCTGCAACCTTGGGAGCGTGGTTCATGGAGCCTCAGTTTGCTCAGTTTGGAAATGAGAGCAGTGACACCTCCCAGGTTGGTGGGGTGATCGTGTCTCATGGCACAGAGTTGGGGGCGTTGGTGACACTTCATAGACTTGTAATACTTGGGAAGGTCTAGGAGACTGGCCCGGTATCCTGGTTTTACTGCTGTGGGAACTGAGGTTTAGAGGCATTCAGGAACTTGCCAGTGGTCGCACAGCAAGATATAGGCAAGCAGATCCCTCTCTAAGTCAGTGATTCTCCAAGTCGGCCCCTCCCGGACCGCCCAGCCCGCCGCGTGCTTTCTGGCTCCTTCCCAGCCCGGCTCCTGCCTTTCGTCCTCTGCCCAGTCCGGCACAGATCGCAGTAATCTCTGGCCTTTGCCCAGACTGCTGGTGTCCAGCGTGCTGTCCTGTGCATTTTCCAGCCCTGGTGGGTAGAGAGTCCAGGATGTCCCCAGGGGCTTCCAGATCAGAGCTATCCCTGAAATGGGGGAGCTCAGATCAAGCCTCCCCACATCTCAGTGGTAAAATCTGGTTATCAGGGTACTGCTGGTAGACGTCTTCTACACACCGAGGAAAGGCATCAGAAATGGCATCTCTCCTTCACAGGAATCCCTCCGGCAGCCAGGCCAGCCTGTGTCTGCTCTTTTTGTTCAGAGATAGGGTCTCGCTCTGTCACCCAGGCTGGAGGGCAGTGGTGCGATTATAGCTCACTGCAACCTCGATTTCCTGGGCTCAAATGATCTTCCTGCCTCAGCCTCCTAGCTGTGACTACAGGTGTGTATCACCATGTCCCGCTAATTTTTAAATTTTTTTGTAGAGATGGGGTCTCACTCTGTTGCCCAGGCTGGTCTCAAGCTCCTGGCCTCAAGGGATCCTCCTGCCTAGGCCTCCCAAAGTGCTGGGATTATAGGAGTGAGCCACCATGCCTGGCCCAGGCTGTGTTCTTAGATCCACTTGATAGATTAAGAGCCCAGAGAGGTTTTGTAACTCACCAAAAGTCACCCAGCAGGAAGAGGGGGCAGCTGGGACTCAAACCCAGGTTGCTGTGGGCTACGAGGTGCTGCTGCCGCCATGACAGCAGCCAAAGTGGGGAGGAAATGCCTCAGGGCCTCGATGTCTGACCCTGTCTCCTAGGAAAACCTAGGAGAGAAAGTGCGTAGACCTGGGCTGTGGTTGTTTGTGGGTGTGTGACTTTGGGCAAGTGACTCGATCCCTTTGAACCTCGGTGTCTCCACCTGAAGTTGGGGATAATTACACCTGGATGAGGACAAATGACCCTCCAGGGCCCCTGAGGAGGTCGGGGTGTCTGGAGTGGTGTGTGTGGCCCTGGAGGGACAGGGAGAAGTCTCCAGACCCTAGGGGATCGGGAAAGCCAGCGAAGGAGCCTGGTTTTATCCTCTTGGTGGCAGGAGACTGAGGGTGCCAGGAGCCCGGGAAAGATCAGCCTGTTCGCCATATTGGATTGGGTGGCCTGGAGGGGCCACCGTGGGAACAGGAAGAATAGGGAGGGTGAGGGGGCCGAGGGAGGGAGGGGGGCTCCGTAAGGGCTCCTTTCCTCCCTCCCCTCTGCCTCCCCTCCTCCTCCTCTTCCCTTTCCCCTGCTTTAGTCCGGTAACAGGGATGGAGCTGGCTCCTCAGGGTCAGAGCTTGGTGCCCTCTCTCCTGCCCACCTCCTCTTCCTCTCCCCAGCAGTGCCAGCGCCCTGAGGCCTGGGAGGTCAGGATCCACTGGATCCTGGGCTGGGCTGGCAGATGGTCTCCCAGAGGCCATCTGAGGTCAGCCCATGGCCGAGGATGAAGGAAGCTCCCCTTAGAAGCCCCTCCCTGTGACTCCTCTTAGCACTCACCGCGCCCCAAGCCCACACGGATGATCCAACCAGCTGGACCACCCCCACGGGAGCAGCTGGGACAGACACATGTCAGGCTGTGGGGGTGACCAAGGAGGTTGGGACACAAATCCTTGAAGTGATGCTGCTCCAGGGACCAGCTCTGCCCCAAGCTACAAAAATGTCCCATCCCCCCTTTTAAACCATTGTTTTTAATAACAACATGGGACATTGCAAGGGTGTCTTCGTGCACCTGTGCTTGGCGGCGAGAGCACATGTGTGGGTGACATCTCAGGGGAGGGGGCCTCCAGACCAGAGTTGTCCCTGAAATTGGGGTGGCCCAGAGAAAACTCTACACGCGCTTCCTCCACCTTCAAAGTGGTGACATCTGGTGAGAATGAGCCCAGGAGGGGAAAGGAATCTGAGAAAACATCAGCTGGAGGGGAAAGAGAGGTGCGTGGCAGAGACGCACGGACCCGCCCTCTGGTCTTGGTGTCGAGGGGTGGTTTGCAGACCTGTGGCACGTATGTGAGCTTCCTGCCTTCGTTTTATCTTAGAGCGGGGTTTATGCGGGTCTCTGCATGTGTGGCTAGGACGGTGTGTAGGTGTGTGCGCACATACGTGCCTGTGCGTGCGCGCGTGTGTAAGCAACGTGTAGTGGGGGGGTTCAGGAAGACTCTGGGCCCTGGAGGGGCATCTGCCCGAGTCACAGGGAGCTGCGAGCATCGCCCGTGGCAGGCGATGGCTCTGGGGAGGGAGCGGGGATCTCAGAAAGGGTTAAGAAGCCTGGCAAGCTGCTGCCCCTGGCGTTAGTGCCCCTTGGTGCCCAGTGGAAGATCAATGGGCCTTTAAAGTGATTTATAAAAATGCACGGGGGGCGACGTCCTTGCCTCAACTCCGGTGAGTCCGGTCAGCATCCTCCACTCGGTATCGATCGCCGCGCTCTGTCTAAACACACATTAGCAGGGCAGACCATAAAATTAATCCTCCTCTTTCATCAAATGGAAGGTCATTTTCTCACCTTCCCTGGAGGGGGTGATGTCATGAGACTTCTCGCTGGGAGGGAGAGATTTTTATTAGATCCAACAAGGCTGTTCGCATGGAAGCGAATTAGGATGGCCAAGAGGACAGCGGCCAGGCCTAGCACGTCAGGAGGGCTGTGGGTACCAGGCACACCTGCAAAGTCCCTCTGGGACGGGTGACTCCAGGCAGAAAGCTGTCATTCCAAGTCTTGGCCCACAACTGACCTAACTGGCCAACTTCTGGGTTTTTAAAGAGCAATGCGCTGGCGTCATCGAAGTGATGGCAACAACCACTAATGACAGCAACATCATCTTCCTTCCTGTCTGTGCCCCCTCGCTGATACCCTCTCTCCCCTGGTCTGACCCACCATGGTCCTTCCACAGTCACGGGGCAGTCGGAGCCGCAGGGGCCCCAGGGCCCGGTGGGCTTGGGTTCACATCCCAGCTCTGCCTCTGGTTTTCTGTGTGATCTTAGATAAGCAGCTCCACCCCTCTGAGCCTCCATTTCCCCATGTATGAAAGGAATCTAGTAATGCCACCCGGCAGGGGGAGTGTGAGCTTGATGTGCACGTGCGGTTCTCAAACCGTGGCCCCATCTGTGCGCTTAGTGTACTGCTGTTTACTTAATATTTTTATTTAAGTCAGTTCACGTTTTCCTACATAAATTTGTTTAAAATGGAAACATCATATTATTGTTATAAATGGAAAACACAATAGCATATATTATCCCATTTATTAGAAACACAACACCATTTATAAATGCTCAAAAAAATACTCGGGTGTAAATCTAACAAAACTTGAACAGAATTTGTATGCTTAAAACGACAAAATGTGGATGAAAGACATCATAGAAGGTCTAAATAAATGATGAGACACGCTGTGGTCACATGTTGGGAGAATCGGGAGTAAAGATATATAATTTTCATCCAAATTGATAAAGAGGTTTAACACAATTCCTATCAAAGTTCCAACGAGATTTTGTATTCTAAAATTTACATGGGAAGGCAAAGCCACTAGAATGGCTACAATCATTTTGAAAAAGAAGAATAATAAGAGGAGTCATTTTACCTGCCTTCAAGACCCCTCTCATACTTGCAGTAATCAAGAGAAACGTACGTGGAAAGCACGAAGATGCTGCACAAACCACGGACAGCTCGTGGCGTATCGTTTCACAGATGTTTACTGAGCAAATGCTGCGTGTCTTGCCTGGGCCTCGTACCATGCTGCACGGGCTGGGGTCTGGTGGAAACACAAGCCGAATGCAGGAAGTGTGTGTGTGTGTGTGTGTGTGCGCGCGCGTGTGCATGTGTGTGCATGTGCGCCCGTGTGTGACTGTGTGGGAAAGGGCAGTGGGGAGTCAGAGCATCGCAAAGGGCCTCGTGCTGTGTGGAGGACCCAGATCACTTTCTTCTCTTCCCTCTTTTTTATTCCCCGTCTTTCATTTTCCTCTTGCTTCTCACCCGTTACCTCTGGGCATGCTACCGTTACGAGGAAGTCCTGTGCGGTGCAGTAGCCTTGCGATTTTCTAGTGTTCCGCAGCGGAGAACTTTGAGAAATGCAATTTAACACGGCACCCAACATCTAAAACGGGGAGAAGCGCAGTGGCCCGGGTGGAGCAGGTCCCCACAGCGGAGGCACCCCGGGTGAGGGCTGGAGGCCGCCTGCCGGCTCATTTCCTGCGTGGTACAGGTATGCGTGAGTTAATTCACCCCCAGTGAAGGTTTTAACAATGAAAACACTTTCTCACAGGAGTTGTCTGTGACCCACTGGTGACGGGTCCCTATTGCCAGTCAAAGGGTGTGGCCAGCCCTGTCTTAACGTCTGCTACCTTGGACCAATGCAGGTATCTCTCTAGCACACCAGCTCTCCAGAAGCAGGGACTGAGATGGAGCTCAGCACACGAGTGTCCATTAGGCATCCACGCCTGTGCAAGGGAGCAGAACTGGACAGATGGAGAAGCCTCTGTCTAGCACTGGTATGACATCTGAACCCCATGTAGCCATGACCAAACTGTGGCCAAGGCCCTGGGGGCACTGGGGCACATCTTGCTCATCTGGGTCATTCCACGTTGGACCAAACAGCCGGGCATCTACACTTCTGCTCCATCGGCCGTTGGCTGGGGGCGGGCCTCGGAGGGACATGCCCTTAGCCAGGGACGCACCAAAGGGGCTGACAGCTGGGAGGCAACAGCATCTCTGTGAACACCCTGCCCCACATCCATCATGCGGTCCTCTGGGTCCTCTCGGGGTTCTGCCCGGGGAACCCTGGCACTTTTGGGAGTACGGTTTGGAAAGTGCCAGAGGCAGAGGTCTGGGACTTCACAAGCCCTGGAGTCAGACAGGGATGTGTTCAGATCCTGGTTCTGCTGCAGTCAGGCTGTGTAGCGTTGAGAAGATAATTAGCCCGTCTGCATTTTGTTTCTTCACCTGTAAAATGTAACCATACTGCCTTATCGGCGAATCAGGAGAGTTCAATTCACGGTTTCTAGGATGCTCCGCACAGTTTCTAACAGAGTGAATCCCGGTACGTGGCCGCTGTCCTTCCCGGGCACGCACACTCCCGCAGGGCTGCAGGACTTCCGAGGAAGACTCGGGACGAAGCCCGTGCTTCATCACTCACCAGCTCTGTGACGTCAAACAGCTCGCAGTCTCTCTGAGCACCAAAGTTTCGTCTCTGAAGTCACCATTGCAGTAGCGCCCCTCACCCTGCCCTGAGGCTCCCAGGAGACGGCTGATGGAAGAGGGTCTGGGAAGTGCTGCAGGTGTGGTCCCCAGGGAGGGACTGCTGCTCCTACTTCACTTTGGTGGCCTGTAGCTGTGCCAACCGGAAACCAAGCTGACTTCTCAATCCATTCCCCTCTCGACACCAGACAGACTTGAAATTTGCTCCAATGCAAACCAGGAGTGAAAACTAACTAGGATAATGTAGGGGTTTCTAGAACGTGGTTCTCACTGCACGTTTGTAGCCAGGACAACCTGTGAGGTGCAGCGGACACGCGGACAGATCTGTAGTCTTCATAGATCCCGGGCGACACACCTTGCGCACCAGGATGCGGACTCTAATGCTCAGGTGGTCGTCCCGCGCAGGTGCCTGAAGATCTGAAGGGGATCCTTGGATCCGGGCTTGGAGGAAGGTGGTGGAAAGTGCTGTGGGCGCAGGTGAGCTCACGCCCTGGGCCCGTCTGCAGTCGCCGTCACACCTTCCCACGTGCCCGCACCGAAGGGCCTCTGATCTTGTCTCGTATCTCCCTCACTGACCACGGGAGGGAGGCTTCAGCTGTACACCTGGGGGGCAGCCCTGGCCCATCTAGACCTGTCCCGCTCACCCTCAGAGAGCTGCTGCTCAGTTCAGGACCTTTCTGGTGCAGTCTCCGCCTTTGCTAACATGTCCTCGCAAAGCGGCTTCCACAAGCGCTACGGAGGAGGCCCTGCTCCCCTTGACAGCTGGAGGTGGCCATGTGACCCTGAAGCCGGTTCCTCCCTGGACCCCTGTGCCGGCCCTGGCTCTCTGACGTGATGGCTGGCCGGTGGTCTCTACAGGATCGGCGCTGTCTGGAGACGGTAAAGGGTGAGAGAGTTTCCAAACCCATTTTGTCACAAAGCTCTGCCTCCTGCTCAGAGTACAACCTGCAAATGGATCCCCATTGCGCAGTGCCGGGGCACTTCCTATGCAACCTCCTTAGCGTCCCCCTGGAAGCAGGAGTGTGTGGACCCTGCCGCTTCATTATTTCAGGTCTGACGTGGGGCTATATCTCCCCAAAGCCATCGTCTTCCCTTCAGAGTGTTTGCTACCTTGTCCTTCTTTATTTAGACACTCTTACGGCTGTGGTCACCTGCTCATGGAAGGTGAGGATGATGCCTCCTTGTAGCTGATTGAGACCAAACTAAACCACAGAGCCCGGAGAGTGAGGGGGGATGAGCTGCCTGGGAAGTTCCCTCAGAGGCCAGATCCTGTGACTCTAATGGCATTTGAGGACCCTCGGGGTCCACGGCACTGTCATTCTCCAGAGAGTTTGAAAGAGCACCCACGGCTGGCACCAATCCCCACGCTCATCACGGGACGATGGCCAGGCTCTCGGGAATTTGGCCATTGTAAAAGCTGTGTGGCCGTCTCACAAGCGAGTTAGATTAAACTGTGGTTCTCAACCAGGGCCACATACTGGCGTCACCTAGGGAAAGTTCCCGGCACACAGATGTCCCGGTGCCATCCCTGGAGGCTGTAATCCGCGAGGTGGTGGGGAGGGCATCCACGTGCTGGTTTGTTTTTCTGGGACGAGGTGAGGGTTGATCTTTCAGCAGCCCTGTGTGGTGGGCAGAGCTTGGGATGTGATTCCCATTTTAAAGATGAGTAGACTGAGGATCAGAGAGGCAAGTGACTAGACTCAGGACCAAGCTGACCTTTTCTGCTGCTTGGTTTGTTTTCTTCTCATTAAACCCACTTCTCTGCCTAGGATGAAATGGATGCCCCACAAAGTGAAGGGGAAGGAAACTCCCCCAGCAGAGAGATGGCTCTGGAGATAGGGGCCCAACTCAGGGGAGAAGCAAGACGCTGTTCTCACAAGGGAAAGGGGAGGCCACAGGACATTTCTCATGAGATGGAACAGCCTCATTAGGGTCCTCGCCCTGGCAGAAGACATCTGCTCGACTCGCAGATTCATTCAGCTATCTCCCTAAAAAGGGGACAGAAGTCTCGTCGGTGCAGACATTAAGTTATCTTCCTAACAACGCGGAAAGGTCTCACTCAGTGCATTTGTTTGGGTAATGACAAAACAGCACAGGCATTTGGCCACTGTCCTCCCCTGGGCAGCTATCTCTGTCCCCAGGCCCCGGCAGCCAGGCTGGTGAGCACAGGCCTGAGGGGCCCTGGAGCAAGGGGGCTCAGCCCTCTGACACATTGCTTAGGGACACAGGGGCAAGAGACCAAACATGCCAATAAGAAGGGACGCTGCCCAATCCAGGATGGCATGTGCCTTCCATGGGAATGACCGAGTCGGAGGCACTGCTCCTGCCCAGCGGGGAGCATTTGACCACGAGGGTCCCCGTAGCCTCACTGATCGCTCTGCCGGGGAGAGGCCGATTTGAACATGTTAATCCAGCTCCCGTCTGGTTCTTTTCCACCAAAGCTTCAATATGCATCTGATCTCGGAATATTGGATTTTTCTTTGAGGAAAGAAATAAATGACTTATCTGGGGAATAAACCCAGAGTTCCCTCCATGCATTGCACACTCTCTATATTGGGCTAAAATAAGGTCTGCTGATTCTCATGTAAATCTCTAAAGCCTGGGTGTCATCATACGAGTATTTTATGTGCAGGTAAGTAGGTTGCATCCCCAGGAAAAAAGAAAGAAGGCAAGGAAGAAAGATTGGCGGTTGTATCCAAGGAGAAGGAGAACAGATTCAAAGACTTTAAGTGCTTATTGCTTCTTGATACAGTGGCCGAGAAACACGATTCGCTGTGAAAAGCAGTCATTTTGGTTTATATTTGGAATTGATCTTGAAGCCTGGCAGATATGTTCTTTTCATAGTTGTTGTTGCTGTATTTCTTCCCGATCTTCCCTAAACCTGACAAAAGGATGCTTCATAAAAATCTTAGTGTGTTCTGCTTCCTTCCCGTGCAGGCTGCGTGAGGCTGATGGAGTCACCCTGCCCGCTGCGAATGCTTATCGTGTGCCTGCCCGGCTTTGGCCACGTGGCTGCCTCAAAGCAGAACTGTGTCCATGTCTCGGCGGCTCCGAGAAGTTAAAAGCAAGGACAGTCCACGTGGATCTTGTCAGTATGATTTTGCCAGGCTGGTAGGAGGAAAAAGAGGCATCTCTTCTGACCCTAAAACCAATGGCAAACTTTCAGGATTTATCAAGAATACAAAGTTAATCCAGGTGAGTTAGAGGGGTTGGTATTAGCCTATGTTAAATGCATAAAATGTTCGATAGTGTACACGCACACCCAAACTCTAACCCGAACACAACTTTAGAGTTGGAAGGTATTTTGACATATTTAATCAGTTCCCTTGGTCTTCTGATAAGCAGGCTGAGACTGACAGATGGAGTGCTCTCCTGCCCACTGACACGGAGCGAACTGGGATTGAGAAGGTCTTGCCGATCACGAGTTGCAGCAGACTGCATTTCCTAAAGACGGAGGCGGCAATGTCTCCCGTTCCACCAGCTCCTCTGCCGTGGCCCCTTGTCACCTTCCATCAAGAGGTGGAATCTATTTCTCTGCCCCCCAGAATCTGGGATGACGCTGTGACTGCTTTGACCGACAGACTACGGCAGAAGTGACACTGTGCCAATTCTGGACATGGCCTTTAGTGGCCTGACACCTTTTGCTTCTGGCTTCTTGGAGCATTTATTCTCGATTCATTTTCTCTTTGAACCCAGCCCCCACACTGTGGGAAATTCAAGCCACATGGAGAAGCCACGCGCAGGCATCCAGTTGACAGCCAGCATCCACTTGCGCACCCTCCTGGATGTCCAGCCAGTCGAGCGTTCAGACGACCGCAGCCCCAGCCGGACCCAAGCGCGAGACTCCCAGCTGCGCTTAGTCAATCCTCCCAGCTGTGAGGGTTAACACAAAATTGTTGGCTTAAAGCCACTACATTTTAGGGTTATGTTTTATGCAGGAACATTTAGCTGGAACATTACTCATAGTGCTAATATAAAAACTTACGCCTGATTATCACTCTAGACTCTCACCAACTGCTGTCTCACTTATTCTAAAACTCAGTGTTTTTCTAATGGAAGGTCATGACTCATCAGTGGATCATAAGATTGATTGAGTGGGCTGCAAAAAGTTAAAGAGAATTGAATGTGTCAGGGTGTAATACACGTAAGAAGGGTAAGAATTGTTTTGTGACGTTTTTGGTTTGTGGGCGGCTTATAAACAACAGACATTCATTTCTTAGAGTTCTGGAGGCCGGGAAGTCCAAGACGAAGCTGCCGGCAGACTCGGGGCGGGAGGGTCTGCATCCTGGTTCATAGACAGCCACCTTCTCACTGTGTCCTCGCGTGCTGGAGGGGGTGAGGGGGCGCTCTCGGACCTCTTTTATGAAGGCACAAGCTTATTCATTAGGTGTGTGCCCTGAGACCTAATCATTTCCCAAAGGCCCACCTCCTAGCACCATCGCACTGGGAGTGAGGATTTAGCATGTGAGTTTTGCGGGCACATGAACATTCAGTTCACTGCAGGACATTTCATTACCTCCTTTTCATTAATGAGGAAATGAAAATTAGAAAGCAGAGTATGTGGCAAATCTGGGCTTCTCCTCGCCTCCTGTCACCCCAAGTCCAGCATGTCACTCTGCTTCCTTACCGTTCTTAAAACATTTTAGGTTTCGGGGAAGAGCCACTTTCCTGGCCTGGTGTGTGTGTACAGGCAATGGTCACAGTGGGTGACACACATGTGCTTGCTCCCTGCTTGGTCCTCACTGTGCTAAGGACTCCACACAACTGACTCATGCAGGTGCTATACTTATACCCATTTTACATGTGAGGAAACTGAGGCTCAGGGAGGCGTGTATTTTAGCCAACGTTATGCTGCTAGAAAGTGACAGAGTCAGAATCCAAACCCCTGTAATCTGGCCCCATGTCTACACTCTTGACCATTAAACTATGGCTTCTCTCCCAGTTTAGAAAACTGGAGCATGAGGAAGACGCACAGCAAACATTCCCCAGTTTGCTGGAAGCGCTGGCCGAGGCTTCCCAGGCTGGGCCGTGGCTGACCCTGCCCCCAGGCGGCGTGGTGGGGCCTCTTGTCCCTCGGAAGGCAGCAGGTGGCACTCAGATTGCCACCCTGTCCCGGGGCCTGGAGAGCGGCCAAGCCTTTCTTAGTGCCGGGCAGTGACAGCGTTACTGCGCAAACACTTCCCTGGTTGTTTACAGGATGAGAATCAACTTCCGTGGTTGAATGGTTTGTGTTGGCAGCAGAGTTAAGATAAGAAAGCATTTTTTGGGAGGCTCATTTCCTCTCCTTCTTGCTTTACTTTCACTTCTCCCCTGACTGTTTATTTCTCTAGTCAAGTTCTCTGGGGAGAAAGGAGAGGATGCCTTGCCAACAGGGAATCTCTGTGCCTCAGTTTCCCTGCCTGGAAAAGTCAAAGCTTGGATTAGACGAATCCAGTCGTTCCTTCTCGGGGAACCTTTAGTGATTTCTGGAGAATTTTTTGGCTATCACGCTGGTGTGTGTGAGAGTGTGTGTGCACACGCATGTTCTAGTAGGTTGAACAAGGGGTTCTACCAAACGTCCCACTATGTACAGGACAGTCCCCACGACAAAGCAGTGTCCAGCCCCAAATGCCATAGTGCCGAGGGTGAGAAACCCTGGATTTACCTACTGATGTGAGAACCCCCGTCCACTGAGCACCTGCCCTGTGCCAGACAGGAGGAGGAAGCCAGAGACAGAAACAGACAGACAGACAGACAGACAAAAGCCCCAACGCCCACGGGCCCTGGACTCAAGGAGCTTGTGATTTACCGAGAAAGTCAAATACACACATTTTTTGAGAAATGGTGAACACCAGAGAGGAAATGGGTGTGCAGTGTCGTGGGGCTCCAGAAGCTGAGCCCGGAGAGGCCGGCAGCGGCAGAGCCGTCCCCGCCGCAGGGCCCTGTGCCAGGAAGGCGGCCTCACTTCTCACCTCGTCCTCTCATCTCGTTGGTCGCCGCCGGAGCGTCACTCTGCGGGAGGCTTTCCCTGACTCCTGAGGTCACAGCAGCCCATGACTAGTGTTCCTGGCGTCTATCTCAGTTTGTGGTACGGCACTTGTTTCTCTTTGGGTTTGGTCACCATCCGGGCACCTCTCCTGCCCGCACCGCCCGTTCACAGCGGCCTTTCCGCTCCTGCGGCCGGGCTGCTCCTCACGCTCAGGGGCCCTCCCCTGTGTCCCGCCGCCTCTAAAGGAAAGCCAAACGCTGGCTCTGCACCTGGCGCCCTTTGCAGTCTTTGCAGTCGGACCCTGGCTGCTCTCTGGCTCCAGACCGCCCCCACGCAGCCCTCACCCCTTGGTTCCTGGCACCCCACCCTTGTGCTCTCTTGCACCTGGAATTTTGCTCAGAAAGCTCTGCATGTTTCTTCCTGTTTCTGATCAGATCACGGCCTTTCTTGGTCTCTGCTGTGTTGCCTTCTCTTCCAGGAAGTCTTCCCTCTTTCCCTTGATTGCCTTCTGTGTGGTCAGAGCACCGGACCTATTGTGGCTTTCAAACGTTTTTGCCTGGAGGGAGAGGCTGGTGGCACCTGGGCAGCACCTCCAGCACCCGGCACAGCGCCGGGCACACTCGAATATTCATTGAATTGGCAAATTCACCGAGGCCAGTTCTGGGTCTGTCCCCCCCTCTCCTCCCGGATCTGGGTGAGAATGGGCGGGTTGGCCTCCTCAGGGGCTGCCCTGTACCGGAAGTGTTCTTCCTGGTCCTGCAAGCCAGTTTTCTTACCTCCCTGGATGTAAATTTATAAGAAAACCTAAACTTTTGTTAAGCGATGTTAGAATTGAGGCCAACCTCCTGTTTTAGAGATATAATGGCAACAAATAGAAGGAGAATTCAAAGCAATCTCATTACACATGTGCCTTGATTGGCCACTGGACCGGATGTGCGGGGACAGATGCCGAACTGCCCGAATTTCATACCGCTCGGTACTCACAGTATAACGCTGGCGCTAATGGTCTAGATTTGTGTTGGTCATCAGGTATTAGGCTCGCCACCTATCAGGTGTGTTTCCGGCTCTGTAAATCTCGGCAGCAGAACGCGTGGGCCAGCCCCACGGCCACTTCCACCCCTCCCCTGGCACGCGCCCGTCCGTGCGGATGCTCGCACAGGCGGCGGCCGCTCTGCGCCAAGAGCTTGCTGGGCACTGTGACAATGACAGGGCACATTACGCCTGCGCTCTCCCTTCAAGCAGCTCCCTGTCTGATAGGAAAGTCGGGATATATACAATCATGCCCAGAATTCTAGAATGTTAGTAGGAAATGCTGAAAAACTAGAACTAGAACTTTCAAAACAGGAGAGAGAAGATTCTATCTGACATTTTCAGAGAATGTGGAAGAGATCATATTTGATTTGGGTCCTGAAAAATGACAGATTAGAAAGAACAGTTATTCACATAACATCTGGATGCGCAGAGTTGAAGGAGAGGTTAATCCAGCTGGAGTGAACGGCATGAGAAATGTCCTAAGGTAGAAAAATGAGGTCATGGAAACTTTTTTATTTTCTTCTAGATTTGTAATTTTACATTTTACATTTAGGTCCATGATACGTTTTGAGTTAATTTTGTACATGGTGTGGGGTATGCACTGTGGTTCACTTTTTTTTCCTATGGATATCTGATTTTTCCAGCATCGTTTATTGTATCAGGCATTTTTATCATCCAGTTAGTGATATTTAGACCACGTATGTTTAATGTACTTATTGCTATAGTTAGGGTTAAATCTATCATGTGGCTATTTCATTTTTCTTCTTGTCCAATCTGTTTGTTGTTTCTCTTTTCCTTCTATTCTGCCTTATTTTTGGATAAATTATGTTTTTTATGATTATATTGTATCTCCTTTGTTGGATTATTAGCTGTAACTATTTTATATCGCAATTTCAGCATTTTAACTTAACACAGTCTACCTTGAAGTGATATTTTACCCCTTCGGGTATGGTACAAAAACCTCACAATGGTATATGTTAGTTTCTTTCCTCCTGATCTCTGCACTGCTGTTGTGATATGTTTCGCTTTTCATGTGTTATAGACCCTGCACTATGTTGTTATTATTTTTGTTTAAACAGTCAGCTATTTTTAAAAAGAGATTTGAGCAATAACAAAAACATCTGTTTGTCATGTATTTACCATTTCTAGTGCTCTTTATTTGTTTGGATGCATATCTGGTATATTTTTCCTTCTGTCTGACTTTCTTTACTATTTCTTCCAGTGGGAATATTAAAGCTGAAGATAAATTCTCTTAGCTTTTGTGTGTCTGCTGGAATTTTATTTCCCCTTCATTTTGAAAGATATTTTTGCTGGTTATAGAACTTTAGGTTGGAGTTCATTTTTCTTTTCAGTATTTTAAAGATACCACTCCACCATTTTCTAGCCTGCATTTTTGTTTTAAGAGATGGTGTCTCACTATGTTGCCCAGGCTGGATTCAAACTCCTGGGCTCAAGTGATCTTCCCACCTCAGCCTCCCGGAAAGCTGGGACCACAGGTGCACCCACGGCCCCCGGCTTAGTGTGCATTGTTTCTGATGAGAAATGTGCTATAATCCTTACTTTTATTTCTCTGTATGTGATGTGAAATTTTTTCCTTACTGCTTTTCAGATTTTCTTTTTCTTACTGATTTTGAGCAATTTGATGATGATGATATGCATTTGTGTAGTTTTGCTCTTTTTTTTTTTTTTGTGCTTGGGGTTCATTGAGCTCCTCGAATCTGTGGTTTTAGTTTTCACCAACTCTGGAAAAACAATGCAGCCATTATTTTTTCAATTTTTTTTTCTGTGTCATCTCTTCTCACCTTTTGGGACTCCAATTTCCTGTGCTTTAGGCTCCTTGAAGTTAGCACACAGCTCACTGATGCTCTCTTCTTTCAATTTTTTCTCTCTGTCTTTTATTTTGGATAATGTCTATTTTATGTTTTTAAGCTCACTAATTTTTTCTTATGCAATGTTTGATCTGTTGTTAGTCCCATATAGTGAA
>CAUYSK010023370.1:0-100799 GCA_963575035.1 Avahi laniger | reverse complement strand
GATATGGGGATATGTGTCTTTATGCAGTTCTCAACTCAAGTGTTACCTTTCAAATGAAGCCTTCCCTGGGCTTTGCCCATGTTTATTTTTCTAAATACATTTTGGTATTAAATGTTTTGTTGATTTTTTTTTTTTTTTTTTTGAGACAGAGTCTCTGACACCCAGGCTGGAGTGCAATGGCATCATCATAGCTCACTGCAACCTCAAACTCCTGGGCTCAAGTGATCCTCCTGCTTGGCCTTCCCAGTACCTGGGACTACAGGTGTGCACTATCACGCCTGGCTAATTTCTCTGTTTTTTCTGTTGAGACTGGATCTTGCTCTTGCTCAGGCTGGTCTCGAACTACTGACCTCAAGCAATCCTCCTGCCTCAGCCTCCTAAAATACCAGGATTACAGACATGAGCCACTATGCTTGGCCTGAGAGTTTTCTGTAGCCCTGTAGTTAGTTTGAAATCACAGAGATTACAGAGTTGATCTGCCAATTCTCTCTTCTGAGATACTGGAACAAGGAATTGGATGGAACACGAAAGACTTGTTTTACCACGGAAATTTTGTTTTCTGAAATTTATTTCCTAAGAAAGAAACAAGTATGCTAGAGAAAAATGTTGAAAATAACTGATCAAATATGGTGACAGATATTTATATAAAGCTACGAGTATCAGTTTTGACATCCTCCACAGGTATTTGCCGTGGGCCTCTAAGAGAAGGTGCTTAGAAGTCGTGGGGTGACACACTCCTGCCTACTTTGCACGCTCTGTGGAGATGACAAGTGAGAGACAGCTGAGATATTAGGCCCTGGAAAGAGTGTTCTCAGATTAGAAAATGGCTCATGAGAAGTGTGATCATGCCATGGAGCAGTGTGAGTAGAAAGAAGATGAAGAAAAGGATGTTTGAGGGAAATGAGGAGCGTTGCAAGTCATTGGTGTATTATAGGTGAATGCAAAACAAAGGCACCGAACTTTATTTTTGTTAAATTTAAGTTTTTCAAGGAAATATTATCTTCTTTGTACAGTGCACTTTGAAAACCATTATTTTCTTGTTAGTAAGATCAATCATAAGCTAATTGAATGAAATTCACATATTGTAATACAAAGAAAGACGGGAGCAAAAATCACCTATAATCAAAGAATAGCTGTGGTCATTTTTTCCAGGCCTGGGTGGATGTGCACAGGTACAAGCAAACATTTAAAAAATAATTATGTTGTGTCTAGTGTTTCATGACCGTCTTTAAAAAACTTTAACATTTTCTTTACCTGTAAGTGTTTTTATACAGCACATTAGAGATATGCACAGTATTTCATTCTTATTTTTTATTGTCTCATTTCTCAATTAATTTCCATTTAAATTATTACCAATTTTATATAATACTATGATGAATATACTTGTCACTGAATCATAGCATACATTCATAGTTATTTCCTGAGGATAAATTCTTAGCCCTAAAATTATTTGGTCAAATGATGTATCCGTTTTAAAGTCTTTCATATTATGAAATTGTCCTTCAGGAATGTTGTACTCAACCATCTGCGAATGAGAATTTCTGGTTGCTAGTTTTAATCACACCTTTGAGAACAGTACGCAAACATCCTATTTTGGTTATTTAATTAGGATATTTTCCAAAAATTTATAAGTCATCTGTAGCTCTTTTTAAAAATTTGCTTTTTCCTGTAATTCTGACCATTTTTCTGTCATCAAATTGGTCTTTTAATTTAGAGCTCTTTATCTGTTCTGCTTATTAATAGTTAGTGTGTTGTGTATGATTACAAAAGAATTTTTTTTTGCCACTTTAGTTTCTTTTCTGTTTTTAGTTTTTTTTTTTTAAACCACTGTTAGTATGTGTTTTTTAAAAAACAAAATCCATTTTTTCTCATTTGTGCCTTTAGAGCTTAGAAAGGCCAACTTTACTCCAAGGTTGTGTCATTGTTTATTTATGTTTTTTTCTAGCTCCTTTATTGTTTTATCTTCTTACTTTTAATGCTTTAATCCTTCTGGAATTTATTTTGGTGTATTCCATGAGGAAGGGTTTTAACCTTTCCAAATAATTAACCAGTTATCTCAGCACAGTTTTTTGAGTAAATAATCTTGTCACCACTGATTTGACATGCCAAATTCATATTGTTTTCTATTTCAAAATATTAAGAGGGTACAAACGTTTTTGCTACTTGGGTACTTTTTATGATGCTTATTAAGTCGGGGCTTTTAGTGTCCCCATCACCTGAACAGTGTTCATTGTACCCGATGTTTTCACTTCTCCTTTCCCCCTCCCATCCCCCTTTCTTGATTTCCAGTGACCTATTACATCTCTTTGTGCACGTGTGTGCCCATCGATTAGCTCCCCATTATTAGAGAGTACATGTGGTGTTTATTTTTGCATTCGGAGGTACTTCACTTACGATAATGGTCTCCAGTTTCATCCAAGTTGCTGCAAAAGACTTTATTTCATTCCTTTATATGGCTGAGTAATACTTCACGGTGTATATATACCACATTTTCTTAATCCACTCACCAAGTTCATGTATTCTTATTTGCCTGTTGCTTTTCCTTGTTTTCTGCTCCACTTATTGTACCCTTTAAAATGTACCAGTTCTTCACCTGTTTATGTTTTATAATGTATTTTAACTGTAGCTAATGGGTTCCTTGTCTTTATACTTCTTTTTTGGTATATACTCATATAAGAACTTTAGAATTATTATTCTCAAATTCTTAAAAGAAATTCTGTTGGAAATTTTGATTTGAATTGGCTTAAAGTTATATATTTCTTTGGCAAAGAATTGACATTTTTGTTGTATTAAGTCTTTTAGTAACATGTTGTATCATATTTTCCTCCAAATTCTTTCACATCTCTACATCAGATTTTGATTCTTTTCTTCACAAACATTATATATATGCAAAGAAGTTTTGTCCAACATACTTATTTTATTTTTATTGCTGTGCAAAAGTATACTTTTCTCTTTTTCCTAAATGCTTATAGTTTGTACATAGGTGGTATTGATTTTTGTATGTTTGATTTGTAATCAGACATCTTTGTGTATTCATAAATTCAATTGTTTTTTTCAGTTGAGTCTCATCATTTTTTAGGTAAAGACTGAAAATAATGATAAGTTTGTCTCTTCTGGAGCAATACTCTCTTAAATTTCCATTTAATCTTATTTCAGATTTGAAATAATGAAGGTGATGTACACAAATTACAAATTCACAGCACATTCTCTTCATTAGAGTAAATCAAATGAAACATCAGTATGTAACGTAATCACCATCTTTTCAACATTGTGTTTTTAGATTTAAGGAACATGCATATTTCACAACATTTTTAATGTAGTTGCACTTAAAGATGATGTAAAACTATTTTTCAATGCAAAGCTTAAATAGCATTTTTCTTCCTGAACTTAAATAGTATTTTGATTCATAGCTTAAATATCATTATTTTTAAGGCATTGCTTTTCTTTATTATAACATCTATTAACACAGTATGGATACTATTTAAATTTAATTACTTATAGTTAATTATTTCTTGTATTTCTTAAAGACTATTCTAGTTAATCAGTACATAACCACTGAAGGGGGGTGCAAAGAGTCTTAACTGCAGGGAGCATGGCTGTGGGTATCCTTTATTTTTTCCCCCTGTTGGAGAAGAACTTTTGAAAGAAATATTTTAGTGCCTTCATAAATATACCAGTAATTGACATGGCCAAGTGAATATTTAAACCTGAGTCACTTGTGAATTTGCAATTTTATGCTTTCCAAAATGTGATTTAATGATGTTTAAATATAAACTCCAGCTTGTGAAATGACTGGTTTCAGTGTTGATTTGAAAAGGTGCAACAGTTTTAAAAAGGTTCAATCACAGTAGTAGCAGTAGAGTAGATACCTGTATATTGCTTTTTGATTGAAAGAACTTTGTAGTTTTAATTTTGGAAACTTATACTGTCTATAAATCTGTGACTATATTCTTTGGCTGATCAAACGTACGAATGTGAGAATCCAATTATCATCATACCATCCAGAGTATTATCTTTGCATATTATAGGTGTAAGACCAAAGCTTAGACTTGGTAGTTCTCCCATGATTTACTTAAGATGAAATGGCTTTTGTAATGTTTATACAACAGATTATATGTTAAGTCACCTAGTTCTAGGATGTAATCCTTGCAAGTATATGCAGTCCATATCAATAGATTCATGTGATAATCTAGGAGATAAATTTATTAGGAATTTCTTAGGATTGTGAGGTCTGGGATCCTTCTGCTTTGCCATTTTGTATTAATAGTTACTGAAAATGAAACTGATTCTTTACATCTAGAGTTACGATGAAGATAATTGGTATTTGTGTTTGTATTTAATAAATAGAATTTACGGTTAAAATAAATGAAATAATTGCTTTTCCACACCTGAGTTTGTTACCTTCATTATATTAGCTTAATTAAACATTCTAATTTTAATTAAGACCTTAAGAACTTTCACCATGTTAGTAAGTTTGGGAGTTTTGTGAACCTTTCCCATATTGGAAGAAAAGTTTTTAAAAATTTAAGATTGTATAAACTTTTACAATGTTATGAAAGATCAAGTGGGTTTTGGTATTCTTATTTTCTAGAATGTTCTGAAGGATCTGGAAAAGAGAAAAGCTGATTTAAATACCATCACAGAGAGTAGCGCTGCCCTGCAGAACTTGATTGAGGGCAGCGAGCCTATCTTAGAGGAGAGGCTCTGTGTCCTTAACGCTGGGTGGAGCCGCGTTCGCACGTGGACCGAGGATTGGTGCAATACCTTGATGGTACGTTTCCAGAAAAATTGGATGAGAGAAAGTCTCCTCTTCTCTAATTAATATAAAATGAATATAGCTTTGATTAAACTTCAAATCTCATTTTCTATGCGTCACAGTCATGTTTTGCTTTTGAATTTGTTTCATTAGACTACATTTTATTTTTTCTTTGAAAAGGCAACAACTAGGAAGAGTTTGCAGTGTTTCTATTAAAGAATAAAATATTCATGATATCCATAGAAATATGTACTTTAATATTTTAGTAAATGGACCTTATTTGTTTCATGTTAATGATTTCATATTGTATTTAATTTTCATACTAAATTTTCATACTATTTTCATGAGCTATTTTTATATGTAACCTTTATAATGTTTAAGAGTGGTGTACTAGTTAAGAGCACAGTTTCTAACATCTGATGGCCTGTGTAAAAAGTTTGACTACTGGTTGGGTGACATTGGTCAAGTTACTTAAACGCTTTCTAAGCCTGAGTTTTCTTATCTGTAAAATGGACATTATTAATAATTTTGACCTCATGCAGTTTTTGTGATGATTTTGTGACTGAAAACATATAGTGCTCTTAAATAGATATATGTAAAACAATTTTAGACATTATTATGATTACGATAATCATTAAATACTGTATGTATGTTAGTCTTTGGTTATACCACCACTCTGTTAATTATCTCATGAAAATATTGTTCATTTAACTTCTATGGTGGTTTTCTGTCCTTCTTATACTAACAATAAATACATGGCAACCCCACCCTCCCATACCGTGGAGGGAATTGTCATTTATAATTTTTTTTTATTCTGATGTACCTAAGATAGTACTTTTATCAAATTCATAGAATTACTAGGTAATGGATAGACAGAAAAAATAAATTATGGTGTGTTTGAGCATTTGTTCAAATCAATCAGGGTATGTAGAGCAATGAAGATCATGGGCTTAGGTCTTGATCTGTCATAGATTTCTAACCACTGTCCATGACTTACTATTGTATAACCTTAGCTAAATTCCTCAGTAGTACTAGGCTTCAATAGCCATATATAAAAAATAGGAATAAAAGTATATGTCTGACAGAGCTAAATTTAGAATATAATAATGAATATGAGATTCTTGGCTTACAGAATGAGTTGTTAAATATTTTATATATTCATTTTTGCTATTACTAACTTTATTTTACATTCTCATGACCCTTACTTTTGTATTCTTCAGTCTGCCTTTCCAATTCTCCTTTCAAGCAATATCTTTCTAGTCCTATTAGAGCATAGGATTTACCTGCTTGAGAGGGTAAATAAGTCTAGTGTATGTCAGTTCTTCCTACTTAGAATCCAGATCACTGTTGAAATTTTTTTCATATCATTTATTAGTTCACATTTTCTTTTTTCAACTATTTGTCCATATTATAGATTAATAATGTGTGTCCTTCTTAAAACTTTTTTCTTCTAAGTTTTTTCTAGTTTCCTTTATCTTATAAAATATAGTTCCTGAATATTAATTTCATCATAAGCTCCCCTACCCTTTTGGGTCAACTTCTGACTTCTTGATTTAGTCTCAGCAACTTTGCTTAGTTCATAATCTGCTTAACTGTTGCTGCTGTTTTCAAATTTATTCTGTTGAGCACATTTTATGTCCTGCTTCAGGAACTCTTACTAAAAGTCTGTGTCAGGTGTAATATTAAGTGCTGGGGATACTGACATGAAGAGATCCAGACTTTGTCCTCTAAGCAGAGCATACAGATTCTTATTCAATCCATACTTTGATTTTTTAAATATTATTACTTCCTTAAAGTACAAGTGAAGGGGACAATTGAAATCAGTTGTTATGTAAGAATGAAAAATAAGGGATAAACTTGAAATGAAGCTGAAAAGGAAACTTTCTCTTTTTTATTCTACTTCAGCTTTTTGTTGTGCTTAGGTCTAAATCAAATAAATTTAAAAAGTACTTAACCGTAGCTGTACATTTTTAGGAATGAGATTTATTCACTAAAGCAGAGCTCTGCAGAAAGGTGGAATCCTTTCTTTAAATTTAGCAATTTGCTCTTTGAAGGTCTTTTAAATCTCTTCTAAGATTATCATCTTAAATATTTCATGTGAGCATTTTATCAATTCCTTTGTAGAACCATCGGAACCAGTTGGAAATATTTGATGGAAATGTGGCTCACATAAGTACCTGGCTTTATCAAGCTGAAGCTCTACTGGATGAAATTGAAAAAAAACCAGCAAGTAAACGGGAAGAGATTGTGAAGGTAGCAAACATGGAGGATACTAACGCTTTTGAGAGGGGAATGTTGTCTCGTGTTTTCTCTTGTGGAATGCTCTCGGTTTACTTAGGCACATGTTCTTCCCATGCAGTGGATTCATTAACATTTATTTTGGCAGGAAAAAACTGAGATAGCCAAAGAGATTTTGTGAATATCTCTTTTTTCTGATTGTGCTGAAATCTCTTACTAGAAATCCCAGATATTTGTTTAACCTAATTCTGAGTAAGCACACACCCATGTTTGGTTTCAGTTTTTTCCCATGAGATAATTTTGTGTTTTCTTACAATTAGCGTTTAATATCTGAGCTGGATGATGCCAACCTCCAGGTGGAAAACGTCCGTGATCAAGCCATTATTTTGATGACTGCGCGTGGAAGCTCGAGCAGGGAGCTTGTGGAACCAAAATTAGCTGAACTGAATAGGAACTTTGACAAGGTGTCTCAACATATCAAAAGTGCCAAAGTGAGTAATTATATTTTTATAGAAAACCATTTTTCCTGAGAGTATGAATCTAAATGATAGATATTATATAGTAGATGCATCAAAGAATTTTTAAATTAAGATGATTTTAATCACCATTTCTTTGAATGAAGCATTTGTCCTTATTTATTTGTGATTGTGCATATGAAGGAGAGAAAATAAGAAATTAGTATTGAAGAAAATAACACATTTGAGAAAAGGTTTTACAGACTCAATTGAAGATTAGAATTGGTTATGAAATAATGAGACTAATTGCAAAGCTAGGCATGAATATTAAACCCATTATTTTATAGTCATACTTTATATATGTGTTCACACTACATGCACTGTGAACTTGTTTTTTTGTGTTTTACATGTTGACAAATCTAAAAGTTACAGATAATTTGACATTTCAGATGTAATGTAGAAAGGTACTACCTGATTTTATAAATTTAAAAAAGAACTTTATAAATTTAATTAAGAGGATAATAAATAAGAGCTTTCATTTAAGTAGTGTTTTTTGTATTATCATGGTATAATTTTTCTCTCTGTCTGTGTATATCCTTCTCATTCTCTTTTTTTACCCTTGTTTTATGAGGTGAGGAAAGGAAAATTCTTACTGTAGTGTTCTTAAGATCTGGGATGTAGTGGGTGCTCAGTAAATGTTAAGTTGAAAAGATGAAAACATTTTGATGGTTCTATGGATAAAAAACCATAGCTGACTTAGGGGTCTTTCAAACCAGGTATTCATTCTGACATACGATTCTGAGTTTTCAAGATTTCATTCGTGCCTGTAGGATGGCATTTTTTGAGTACTCACTTAATTCAGTCTCTAGAGAGTTGTGTGTTGAAACTTTCAAAGAGGAAGGATCCCCTTTTTTGCAGGAAGTAAATATTATTTAAACTGCTTTGATTTGAAATATCTGATATAGTAGACCAAGTTAACTTTCATATAACCTATGAATATACTTAGGTAATTTTCAACTTCAAGAAAACAAACAATAATCTTGCTTTAGCTTTTGCCTGTCTTAACCATGACCTTACCTCCTAGCCTTCTGACCTTAGCTTATTTTATTCTTTTCCGTAGTTCTATGGGAGGTTTTTCTGGGTATAAAAAAAATGCACAAAACTTAGACATATGGTGTAAGGAATTACAAGAAACAAAATTACCATCATCCCCATCAATAACCTCAGTAAACATTTTGGAATACATGTCTATTCTTATTCATATGTATATGATATTAAAAATCAACATTTTTGTATTATTTTGTATTTTCTTCTTTTACATGATTTTTAGTGATTGTAGAATATTCCAGCATATGATCTGTTACAATTTCCTATGTTATTTTTTTTTACTTTATTGTGCTTTTATAAATATTATATTTGTTAAAAATCCTTTTATGCATATATTTTTGATCATCTCTTAATATGCCCTTAAATTCAATTTTTAGAATTCCTGGAAATCATTGGAAAAGTTGTGTACATATAAAGGCTGTTAAATAGATTTTCCAAATAGCCCAATAGGAAGTTTGTGCCAACTTATACTTCCATAATCAGGGTGTGAGAGTGCTAGTTTTTCCACACTTAGCCAACATGAGTGTTATTTTTCTGCCTTTAGTTTTATTATAATTGTCATATTTTTAGTTACACAAATGTGATGTTTTTCTAGATAGACATTATGTGACAATGTGGTATTGAGAAATAGGTACGTCTTTGAAGTTTTGAGCATCAAAATCCAAGGAGAATGCTACTGGGAAACTTAAAAGGAGAGATATCCTGCGGGGTGGCCCTGCACTGGGGGTTGGGTGGCCGCTCTTCCTTTTTGTGGCTGTGTCCTTTCTGTGGCCATGGCAGGAATGGCTTCTGCATTAAGGCCGTATTTCCCACTATATATGTGGTCTGTGAATCCACCACACAGCACTCCAGGCAGCCACGGTCATTTGCACGCATCCTTATATCCCTGGCGAGAGTTTGGAGAAAACGGGCAATTCAGAGAAGCCCAGATTGGTAAAATCACTGCTGTGTGAAAGAAGGAAACTAAAGTCAGTTCGAATAAATGCTGGTTCCTCTCTTGACACCCCATCTCTCTGGTCAGTGATGGAAATATATTTTCAGAGAACTCTTTTCCTTCTGCAGTTGCTAATTGATCAGGAACCATTGTCCTACCAACGTTTGGTCACCACTGAAACATTTGAAGCTGGTATGCCTTTCTCTGAGTTGGAAAAATTAGAAAATGACGTAGAAAATATGTTAAAAGTTGTGGAAAAACACTTAGAATCCAGCGATGAAGATGAAAAGGTTGGTTCAAAGAGATTGTCAAAACCACGGTGTTCTCATTTTTCTTCTCTGTTAATTATATTTTTTACATCAATAACATTTACCCATAATAATCTGCCAAACATAATGAAAGAGACCCAAATGTGACTTTCTGATGTGTATCAGTGTAAGATTTGCCAAGTGATTTATTGTAATAATTAAGAAAAAATAGACACGCTTTCTGACTAAAGGTAATCTTCAGTGTTATCTAACTTCTGTTAAATTTGCTTTGAGATATTTTAACTTCAAATCTAAAGTATTTTAAGAAAAACAAATTTTTTGGTCATTCAGAACTTTGTAGGTTAGTTCTCCTTCTTGGGAACTGATAGTGACACTGCATTTTTCTTTTGAGTAAATTTTTTCCCATTTGAACATTCAGGTGGATGAGGAGAGAGCCCAGATTGAGGAAGTTCTACAAAGAGGAGAACAAATGTTGCATCAGCCTATGGAGGATAACAAAAAAGAAAAGATCCGTTTGCAGTTATTACTTTTGCATACAAGATACAACAAAATTAAGGTATTATAATGGGAGAGTCTCTGTTGTATTTAAATAACTTACTCAGCCCTTGCCATTCAAATGTGTGTTGTTGCATCGTGGACAGTTTAAAACAAACCAGTGGGAATATTATCTCCTCCTTTCTAGTGTGTATTACTAGGTATGTTTATATTTTGGATGGAGCAGGACTCAAAATAGAAACATATAACCTTATTGACTCTTTTAGATTTCTGCTTATATGTTAAGCCTAAAAGAGATCTATCCCTTTCAGAAGTAACTTCCTCCTTCAATTCTGCATTTTATATGTAGAGTTTTTTGCCACGTCAAAAATATTTCTAGTTTACAAATAAATTAGTGAAACTCTTATACTATGTTAACTTTTTCTAGAAAAAGTCTCACTACCAGCTCCCTTTTAAATGGCAATCTTTTCAGCTGTATTTTAAGTTTGCTGGTGTTCACCAGGGGTCTGTTCACCAGGGGTAATTCCTTGTGGAGCCAGTTTTATTTGGTGATTTTAGAAACTGAGTAGATTCTGTTCTCTTGGCTTGCTTCCTATTGGATGTCTCTATGTACTTCAGCCTTGTGATATGTTCTAACCTGAACTTGCTGTCTGCCTCCCTCTCCAACCTGTGTTTCTTACTTCATTCCTTCTCTTAGTTAATTACAGTCATGAGCTGCATAACAACATCTGAGTCAACAGCAGACTGCATATACAATGGTTTTCCCATGAGATGACAATACCATATTTTTACCTTACGTCTTCTATGTTTAGATATGTTTAGATACACAGATACTTACCACTGTGTTACAGTTGCCTACAGTATTCAGTTCAGTAACGTGCTGTACAGGTTTGTAGCCTAGGAGCAAAAGACCATACCCTATAGCCCAGGTGTGTAGGAAGCTATTCCATCTAGATTTGTGTAAGCACATTCCATGATGTTCCCACAACAAAATTGCCAAAAGACAAAGTTCTCAGAACGTGTCTCCACTGTTAAGTGATGCATGACTGTACTTTAAAAGATAGCCATTCATTCTCTCAAGGTAGAAACTTCAACATCATCCTCAACTACTTCTTGTTCCTCACCTCTCTTGTTCCTCATCCCACATCAAGTAGGGATTAAAACCATCCGTCTGAATGAAGCAAGGTACAGGTCTGACGTGAGGTTATATATGGCTCTACCAGTTGCTTGTTTTATGACCGTGGGAAAGTGACCCAACTTCTCTTAGTTCACTATCCTTTCTTTAATTGAAACTTATGGTTTTCTGTCATGAGTTATTACAAATATGTTCCAAACTGGTTTTCAAACATCCAGTTTTTCTTACTCTACCATGCCTTCCATATTTTTCTCTGAATTATTCCCACGGAAGTCATGGCTCATCATGTCATTCCTTCACCTAAAAATCCATGTAGGAAAATGTTGCGAAAAACAGAAAGAGCTTGAAGAACAAAGGTTTGTCAATATAATGACATACCAAGGGTTCATTCTGACCCCCGCCACTTCCTCTTTGATTTGTTGTCACCGCCCATGTAGTATGGCTACGCTGAGTTTCTATACATTTCCCTAAACACATCACATGCCCTGGCACCTCTGGGATCTTGCTGATTTTATCCCCATACCCCGGAGTGGGATTTATCTTTTTATTTTACCTGAAAAATACACTATCTTTTAAGACTCAGCTTTTTTTTTTTTATTTCTAACATCTATCAGATCGCGTTATAATTTTTTGCTTTATTCTTACTTTTTAAAGTCTCTTTTTACCCTAGTACTTTTTCCAGGATTCAGTCCATATCTTACTCATCTTTGGGTCCCAAATCAGAAATTATTACTGGTACAAAACAGAGATAATTTTTAGACTTTTAATAAATAAAATACATTTGTTTTTTAAAAGTACTAATATATACTATTACAAACTCATTTCATTTTGGTTTCGCTAGCATTAGTTATTATAATTAAAATACCTTTGTCCTATTTCGATAGGCCAAATATGGTATGTACTTCTTCAAGTCTACAGTTTTCAAGCTGATATTGTTTTTAACTGTGAACATTAGAGTCACTTGGGGAGCTTTTTTTTTAAAAAGAATAACAGTGCCCAAATCTAACCCCCAAACGGATTAAATCAGAATCTCTCAGGTTGCATCTAAGTGCGGACATTAAAACAAACAAACAGACAAATTTAAAAAACCCAAAAAACTTTCTAGATGATTCTAATGTGCAGTTAGGATTGAAAACCACCAGTTTACAAAGCCCATTTTCTTATTTGAAATATGTATTAAGTGATCTTTTCCCATTTGTTGACTAGAATATTACAGTTTTTAGATATGTATGAGCTCTTTATAAAATAAAGATATTGGCTGGGCATGGTGGCTCACACCTGTAATCCCAGCACTTTGGGTGGTTGAAGTGGGAAGATTGCCAGGAGTTTGAGACCAGCCTGGGCAACATAGCAAGACCCTGTCTCTACAAAAAATAAAAAAAATTGCCAGGGCTGGTGGTGTGCACCTGGAGTCCTGGCTACTTGGGAGGCTGATGTAGGAGAGTCCCTTGAGTTCAGGAATTTGAGATTACAGTGAACCACAGAGCAAGACTCTGTCTCTTAAAAAAAATTAAGATATTAATCCCTAATTTATCATCTAATTATTTTACCTTTAACAAGCAACCATTTAAAATTTTTGTTTAGCCACACTTGATTCTGTTTTGTTCCATGTTTTTCCTATGGTTTGACAATAACAGAAAATTTTTATAAAATACTTATTTAAAATAAACTCTTTTATCTGAAATTTAGTTCGCTGTTATGACATGAGCTACATCATGTAACATTATCTTGTCTCAGTACTGACCTGTAGTATATTTGTGTTTCTGTGTCCTAGGAGAATTCTTTAAAAATAAAATTATCCAGAAGTAAAGTCTGAGGCAGATCTTGAGGACAACTTTTTTTCTCGTAGGGCATTTTGATTGATCACTCTCTTGGGAAAAAAAATCTATTTTTGGAATTTAGAAAGCACATGTTTAAAGCTTGAACTGCCTTTCTGCTACTGCAAGAACATGACGCCTCAGAAAAGAATCTTGGATTGTCTTTATAGTCTGAGTAGAAAGTGAAACAGTCTTAATGAATGTGATTTTTTTTAAACTTGGAACATTATATTCTTAGCATCTCCTGACCCTCCTACTTCACCCTAAAGCCTCAGGTACATGTGGCCTTGCAGAATGGCAGTCTGTTTTGTAACTGCAGAAGCAGCACAAGGAATCCTGGTCTTGTACTAGTTGCTAAGGTATAAATGTGGCTCCCACCAATTATCCACTAGATCAGATTTTTAAAAAAATCTGACAGATAGTATCTAGTGATGCTAAATGAAGAAAGTACTACAAAGTTAAATGTCCTACAAGCACAGAAAAGTAGTTGGATGTCTGGAGCCTTTTTGGTCTTGGAAAAACATATGACCTCCCAGCAAAATCCTGGTTAATAGATGGGAAGCCAAGCAGGGAAATGGGTTTCAGCTTCTTATTTTATTCCTTTGACATGATTACTCAACCTATAAATACTTTCATTGGGTTATTTTCTTTTTCCTTAAAGTTAAGAGGAGGAACAATGGGGCCTAATTTTGTGATCTTCCAAAAAAGTTGGCCTATTTGAAATGAAAAGCTGAAAAAATTATTTTTAATTTTTTTCCTTTAAAAAATATTGAGCATCTTTTTATTCAAAACTCATTCCTAGGTGGACACATTATTTATTTTAGCATTGTCTTATATTTGCTTTCTTAGATATATGGATAAATATCCAGAAATGCTTTCTGACTAAAATTTGAATATGTGGCATTGGGATAATAAAATTAATATTAGAGACAAGTATAATTAATTCTGTTGATGAAATCAGGAAATCTGTGGGCCTTCTTCTAACCTGGCTATCCAGGGCTGCCATCAGTTGATGAAAACAGTAGTTTAACAAATTCTAGGAGACAACAGATGCAGACCTCTAGGTTTAACACCATGTTATTGGCTCAAGGATTTTAGTCATGAGTCTTGGTTTCATTTAGGGATTATAACCATTTTCAGGATCCTTAACTGAATGAACCTGTATTTGTGATCATTTTCACCATCATCTTTGAATTTCTAGAAGAATATAACTTTTTAGAAGTTCAACATAGGAGAAGTGAAAGTGTCAAGGAAGGTACCTCAATTCTGAGTAGCTGCTCTTTGGCCCTTTGCGAGTAGCAGACAACATTTATTAAGCTGTAGCCATCTAGGAGTGAAGGACTTGAACTCCTCAAAGACTGGTGCTCCATCCTGGTCCTTTCTTCTTATTTAGAAAGCGTTGAGTAGAGGATCCTGAAAGTCTATATTAGGGCAAATGAGGAGTTCATGGAGCCTCAAGTCTGTCTGAATTTAGCATGTTAGAACCTACTGTCTCCTACAGGATATTCATGCTCTCTAATAAGGTTCTCAGAGGTTAAGATTATATACTGAATTACCTGTTTATTATTTTAATCTAAAGCTCCCATTGCATTTCTTATGTCATATAAACATGTTTAATTGATTTATATTTTCAGCAGTGAGGCCCAGAGTGTTTAATATAATTGTGATATTTTAAAAAGAGTGAAATAATAATGATATCAAAGTGTGTGATTTCATACAGATCTTTATGATTGGCAGCATCTTCTCATTCCCTCAACAACTTAGAAAGGAGTTGCTGTTTCCTGTGTGCTAAATGAATTTAGATGACATTGGTCTTAAAGAAAAGCCTTTCAATTATTAACGTATTAATGCTGTTTAGCAGCAGGCTGCAGATGAAAATTTGAATAAAGATTGTTAAGGATTTCTGTAGGAAGGCAGGTTTGAAATTAAAAAAAAAATTAAAACGAAGTTTTTTGAGTTTGGTTCATGGTATTGAATTCTTTAACACAATAGTCCTATATTTTTTTCAAGTTGTTATTACCTGATATTTTATGATATATTCAATATTTTTTAAAAATATTTTTATAGGCAGTCCCTATACAACAAAGGAAAACAGGTCAACTTGCTTCTGGAATTCGATCATCACTTCTCCCCACAGATTATCTGGTTGAAATTAACAGAATTTTACTTTCCATGGATGATGTTGAATTATCACTTAATGTTCCAGAGCTAAACACCGTGACCTATGAAGACTTCTCTTCTCAGGAAGACTCTCTGAAGGTGAATCTCCCGGCACTGCATTTGAATGGCTATGGTTAATGTAGAAATAACGCAAGGAATTGGTTATTGTGCCTACGTAGATGGTCTATATCTTTTAAAATTTGTGCCAGGGAATTAATAATGTATATGAATAATAAACCTTTTCTGTATTTTCCAATAAAATATAATCAAAAAGTTTTAATTTTTTAAAAGTGGGTATGGATTTTTAAGTGTGCACAGTTATTAATTGTTTACAACATCAAAGCCTTTTTAAAATCAGACACAGACCATATTCCTGTCTTGTAAACCTGATTGTCAGTTGATGTAAAATGTCAGCATGTAACAGGCCATTTATAATGCTTTAAGACTGGTCAGTTGTTGAGGTGTGGAATGGCATCTTGATTGTAAATTAAAAATCTGTTAAATTCTATCAGGGCATTTTTGTATAACTTGATTGAATTTAAATATAGTGTCACAATAAAATCACTGATAGATTTATAGGTTTGATAGTTCATTTCTGTCATTTAAACTAAGATTATTAGACATTTGAAAATATAAATAATTTCAGCTTCAAACACTTCATTTCCTTTAGAGAATGTTAATGAAGCTTGTCATAAGTCATGTACAAATGTTACTTTGAACATCTATGAAGATTTTTATTCCCCTCCCATTAGTATATTATGTGACATTCCTCCTACTTTGGCCAATATAGGGTATTATTTTTTTTTAAGTTTCCAGTTTTCTTTTTTTTCCTTCTTAGCTTTGCCAGTTTTCATGAGCAATAGTTATTAGGCCTCATTAATATTTTAAATGAGTGTTATACAATATAAATTTTTGATCATCTGTGATTCCTTTTTTGGTTACTTTACTGGGTTTTGTTAATGTATGATAATGTATTTTTAGAATATCAAAGACCAACTGGACAAACTTGGAGAGCAGATCGCAGTCATTCATGAAAAACAACCAGATGTTATTCTTGACGCCTCTGGACCTGAAGCCATTCAGATCAGAGACACTCTGACTCAGCTGAATGCCAAGTGGGACAGAGTTAACAGAATGTACAGTGATCGTAAAGGGTATGTGTAAATAAAATTAATATTTCATTTTTAAACAATGCCTATAAGTTCGTGGGCCATGAAAATGGTCTTGTGCACCTTGAGAACATCCCTGTAATATATTCTGGTTTGATAAATTGTGATGAGTATAGTTCCTTAAAGAAAGAGGAGTCTGATCACATATACATGACAATTTATGACATAACATCTTAATGGTATGCAAGAACTTCTAATTTTTAGTATCTAAATAGTGTCCATGTTCTTTAAAAAAAAAATTAAAAAGAATTTTCATTAATATCCGCTCTCTCCATACACTTGGTGATAAATGCGAGTGAAGAACAGAGACAGCTATAGATAATTAGAATCCATACATAACCCCAGACATTTTTTTATAAGCTTCTATTTAAAGGAATGTTTTTGAGCTGCCTTCTTACTAGATTTTTGACCAGGCCTATTAATAGATAGAAATAAAAACTGATAAGATTTTTGCCAGTAGCTGTGAATGTGGTAAAGAGGCAGATAAGATATGAAATAGCCCAACATAAAGTACTGTATAAGAGGAATGTTAACACAGAATAATACATTGGAGACATACACGCAAAACACAGGCATCATGTTCTTCATTTTTTAATATTTTAGCCTAGAATTTCATGTGACTATGTAATTCTTGAGAAGATAGCTTATAATGGCCTTTCATATATTCCTTTGCATGGATTTTAAGAATTATCTCTTTGTACATTTAGAAAATATCCTTTTACGTACATCTTTATCTGTAGTTTTATTAGGCTTGATTATTAGATGAAGACAAATTTGTTAAAAAAAAATAACATTTTAAGGCTCTGGATTATATCATGAAACTTTACCCCCTGCCAAACAGTATTTGTAAAAGTGTCCTTGTTTTTGAACCGTTGCTAACATTGGCAGGCTTTTCATTTATTTTTTTTTTTAATTTTTGCCAATCTTATAGTGATAGATTGCATCTCGGTTTTATTTTCACTATTTGGTTATCACTGAGATTTGGATATTTTTTAAATATATTTATTGGTGATGGCTTTGCAGATTCTACCCGAGCATCCTTTTGTACAGCTCTTTTCAATTTAATCCCTAGCTATGCTGCTTAGATTTATTTGAAACTTAATGTTCTGTGAATGATGATATTGATCTTTTCTAAGTTTAATGTTTACATTCAAAGTCTTTAAATCTTTGGAACAGCCTGTCCAGTAATATTTTCTATTCATTACTTTAGTATCTCAAAAATTGGAAATTTTGATTGTTACGTAGTTATTACACATTTTTACAAACAATAATGAATATTTTAATATCTTCTCACAGTGTTTTGTTTGAAGTGCTCTTATTTTTGTCATGCCCAAGAGAAAGTTGCTTCCCTGTAGGCAGTCAACAAATATTAACTGAATTTTAAAAAGAATTTTCATGGAAGAAAGCAATATAAGCATTATTTAGGGGTTACTGAAGTTACAGACCATTTTATTATTTTTAAAGTAATAATAGCATACTTATATCAAGTAAAAATTTTATTAATATTATTAAAATTTCAGAGATCTCTTCTACCTCTCCTAGCTCTACTACTCTAAATAAAAAGATAAAGAAAAATTCTTTATGACCCTAATCCTACAAAGCTTTTTCTTTTGATACTTATTTTGTGTATTTGAATATGATAAACACTGAGGTTTTACTCTATTTCATTTCTAAAAGAGTCAGGTTTATGCGGAGGTCTCAATAGCCTTTTTTCTCATTCCTAACGTGGACTTTGCATGCACTTCTGTACTGTGCGGTATTCAGGTAAGTGGGACACTCAGGATTAGTCACCCCCCAAAGTGTATTAGTCTGCTAGGGCTGCTGTAACAAGATGCCACAGACTGGGTCGCTTACACAACAGACATTTATTTTCTCACAGTTCTGGAGGCTGGAAGTCCAAGATCAAGGTGCCAGCAAGGTTGGTTTCTGGCGAGGCCTCTCTTACTGGCTCGCAGACTGCCACCCTCTTGGTGTGTCGTCACACGGGAGATCTCTCTGGTGCTTCTTCCTCTTCCAGTAAAGACACCAGTCCTTTCAGATTAGGGCCCCACCCTATCACCTCATTTAACCTTAATTACCGCCTTCAACGCTCTATCTGCCAATACAATCACATTGGGAGTTAAGGCTGCAATATATGAATTTTGATGGGACACAGTTCAGTCTATAACATAGAAATAAGGGAGTATCAGAAAACTGAGAAGTGTTTTGGCCCTTTGGGCTTTATTCTATCTGGGAACGTTTTTCTGGCAGTACAACAACATTATTTTTTTTTTTCCTGAGAGAATAATCAATCATATTTTACAATTCATGGTATTTAAATGTTAAGTGGATAAATTTGGGTAGGTTAACATGCCTACAGCTAATCAATCTTGGTTTTCCAAGCCAGAGAAGGCTAAATCTTCTCAGTTTAAAAGCTGCCTTAGTGTGTTTGGGAGTGTGTGTGTGTGTGTGTGTGTGTGTGTGTGTGTGTTGTGTACGCGTAAGTGTGGGAGAGAGGGAGGTGGGAGGGTGATGGTGTGCGCATATTACTTTGCTCTCGGTGTGATGCCTTTTTCTCTAACAAGAATTATTAATATTAACTGTAACCCACCATGAAAATTGGTCTTGTAGAGCAATGAACTATGAATTCACTCATTTGAGGGCTTTCAGTTTAAATGAGATTCGAATGTCTTTTTTTAGAAAAATTGCTTCTGGGCAGTCTGGAAAGTTTGGAAACCTATTTTGTTTCTTGTCCTCTAGTTATTTTGATAGAGCTGTGGAAGAATGGAGACAGTTCCATTGTGACCTTAATGACCTCACACAGTGGATAACGGAAGCTGAAGAGTTGCTGGTCGATACCTGTGCCCCAGGTGGTGGTCTGGACTTAGAGAAAGCCAGGAGACATCAGCAGGTGAGTGCTTTCTGTCAAGAGGAGGAGCATCTGCTAAAAAGGTTGCATTTGTGTTTAGCATCTGGCTATTAAGACGGCTTTCAGAACGGGGGACCAAATACATTAATTTTTCAGGAGCCTATAAACAATTTGTAATTTTTGTTCCAGTTCTAGTTTCCAGTTTCAAAGATTTAAGAAAATTTAGTCATGTAGAATTTTTGATCAGGATTTTAAAGGAATTTAAATAAAAAATGTGGCAAATGTGAAATGCAGCTTTGTTTTTTAAATTTTATATTCAAATTAACACTTGTAATATTTTATACCCACGACTATATCAAAGACAGAAAAATATATGCATACCTCACCTTTATTTTCTGTACTTAACCTCTTAGGCATCTCATTTTTCTTTGTATCACTGATAGTTATCATAAAAGTAAATTATTCTTGAGCTATATAGCAGGACAGCTGCTCATGTAAGTCTAATTCAGTCTTGGGAAAATATAACACAATTGCCGAATCAGTTCTACTGATAACAATATGTCTTTAAAAATAATGGTGGAAAACAAATGAAATTTCAATTTTACCATTGTTAAAAATATTTTGTCTTTTATTAAATTTTAAATATGTGTTTTATGTAGAAAGTTCTTGAGAAGTTAAAGAGAATGCTTTTATTAATATTTTTCTTAGAGGCATGTCAATGCATTTTTGTTATTTTTGGAGTTACAGTGCTTAAATTTGACTTTAAAATATCCCTTTCATCTGTTACTTAAAAATTTGCAGACCAGTGAAGCAATGTCTCAGTAAAGGCACATTAAGGTTTACTGATATATGGTAGGAGAGAAGGGCATATGGGGATAATTATATATTTTTTTAAGAGATTCTTTCAAGCATTTATTTGGAAGAAGATGAGCAATTCACTTTAATCAAACATGATTGATGCTTATGCTTTAATTAAACAGCTATTAATTGTTTTATGTTATTAGGATCTTTTATTTCACTGTATTTTGCCTAATGACATTCATGAGGATGGGTTAGGTTTCCAAATAGATTTCATTTAGTGTATTCATTGAAATATAATTAAATTATTTTAAAATGCCTTTTTCATGGACATAAAATATCCTTCCAGGAATTTGTTTCTCTAATGCTTAAATTGATGTCACACTGCTTAGGTGGATTCACTGCATCAGAACAGTTTAATTTAGGAGAGGCATTAATCTTGAGTTCTGCTCGATTGTAGGAACTCGAAGAGGGCATCAGTAGCCACCAGCCCAGTTTGGCAGCACTAAATCGTACTGGGGATAGGATTGTCCAGAAACTCTCCCTGACAGATGGAAGCTTCCTGAAAGACAAGCTGGCAGGGTTAAACCAACGCTGGACTGCGATCATTGCAGAAGTGATGAATAGGCAACCCAGGTGATTTGGCTGTGATTGTTTGAGGGCACAGGAATAAACATATTTTAGGTAGAATTTTTTAAGATACAATTCGATGAGTTCAAAGTTCTTTTTTTGTCTGATATTACAATAGGAATTTTACTGACACTGATAACCTCCACTGCCCACAGTTCCCCTTACCGTATTTTTAGGTTCTGCATAATCTCACCTTTCTACTCAGATATCATATGTGTAAAAAGCTCCTTTATATCTTGTATTTCTGACTGTATATTATGAAATGATGATTATGGTAGGAAATTAAAGTAATTGAAAGAGCACACCAAACCTCTGGTCTGAAGGTCTGGGTTCAAGGTGAGGCTTTCCCTTTGCTTATTTCTTGACTGAACCTACATTTGTAATTTCTCTCACTACATTATTCTTAGTGTCAAAGGGTGTACTCTATCCTTATATGTCAGTGCTTTGCAAATAATAAAGTTCTTCATCTACATAATATAATAAATATATTATTGTTAATTTTATGTCACATTATGTTACAAGGCCCCAGAATTTATTAGAGCATCTTCTGGTAGCAAATATGTTTTATTACCAGTGAATATAATACTCAACATTATCCATATTTTATAAATTTAAAATTATTTCAAGTTATTTTCTGAGACAGTTAAGATTTAATGAGTGATTTCTCCTTTGCTTAATTTATTTCATCTCATTAATGATCTTTTTATTTGTCATTGGTAGTTTTGGGTTAAAAAGTTCAAGATATTTTTTTCTGCTAATTTTAACGCTGTAGATGATGCATTATTTCAGTGATAAGCTATTTTGTTAAAGGACTGTTGAGGACTTTATCAAGTCCAGTATTATAATATGACCTAAAATATTCAAGTATGATGTAGCCTGTAGTGGCTTTTTATTAAAAAATTTATTATATTTTGTGTTTTGGTAAGAGACAAATAATAATTTGTATGTTTTAGTTAAGAGATTACCACGTGACAGAGTATTTGGCACTTTGCACACGTAGCCTCATTTAATCTTCACAACTACCCTCTTAGGGGGCTGTTAGGCCAATTGTACAGCTTTGAAAACTGAGGCTCAGAGAGAAGAGGTTAAGTAATTTGTCCAAGGTCTTATACAAACTAGGTGATGGTGCTATTTTGTGCTCTCAAATATGGTGCTGTACAAACTTGGGAAGACCACAGAGCTCCCTCCCAAAGTTTTCTCCTCTGTAAATGAGAACTCTGTCACCTCAGAGGATTGTCATGAAGATTAAATGAGACAGTGTTTGTAAAATGCATATGACCTGACTATTCATAATGAACTCTTAAAATATCTATTTCTTATGAAAGTAAGCTAACCTAGAACTTTTCCCCAAGCATTTTATTGCTTCCTTTTGCCAGTGATAGATTCATTGATTTGAACAATATTTATTGAGCCTTGTGTTTAGCACTGGGGATATAAGTATGACTAAGGGACTAAGGGACTAAGAAGAAGAAAATGATTGAAGAAAACATTATTAGGAAGATACGGTGTTGTCACAGAGACAGGTGTGATGGGCTGTGGAATTTAGGTATTAGAGAAGAGGGATACTGAACCTGTTTTTTTTTTTTTTTTTGAAACATTTATAGCAATTTCCCATGAATGTCTTCTAGGGAGGGCCTTTTAGGGAAAAGCTGTAGAACAGGCAAACATGGCAGACATGAATCCCATGGCCATGTGAGAGATCTGCAGTGGATCAGATGGAGAGGAGAGTTCAGAGGACCAGCGGGGCAGGATTGGGAGCTGAGGGTCCCATAAGATCTTACATGTCATGCTAATCAGTTTGCATGGAGAATTCTTCTAGCTTGAAATGATGTTTCTCCTTGGCTTTCTTAAGGAAAAACATGTACTTCCTGGCAGGGTATTAACAATAAATGCAGAAATTTTCCTAAAGATTTTCAAATGGATCTCTGTGGAGTGTGCCAATTATATCTCCTGGAACTATCAAGGTGAAGCTAATACTTATTTAATTCATTCTGGGGAAGTGAAAAGAATAATGAATCTCTTCCCCAACATCTTATATTTTGACCGAAGCAGTATTTGTTTTCATAAATTCTTGTTAAACTTCACTTCAAGTTTGTAATCTGTCTTAAATAGGGACCTTGGAAGAGCTCGTATGTATACTATTATCAGAGTCACTGAGAATTATCACATAGTTTAATATGTTTTTGTGTTTAATGCCTGTAGTTAAATATTTGCACAGTTCAGCAACTTATGGTGTTATTCCTTAATGAGCAATTGTTATCTACTGTTTGAACATGAATTTATAATTTGTTTTTACTCTTAGGGATAACATTTAAAATGCAGATTATATTTAGCTAGTTTGCAGATAAAAATGTTGGGTGACTCAAATATGTCTTATTGGAATTGCTTGATAATGTTAGTTTCTTTCATAGTTCTATTTTCAAAGTACTAAATTTGTCATGATTATGAAACATTGGCAATTAAAATTTCAACTTTTTTTTTGAAACAAAAGGCCCATAAAAGTGTTTTGGGTGTTTCCAAAGGTGTTATTTAAATTAAATATAAATACTTTTTAATACAAGTTAAATACTTTTCAATACAAGGGTAGAGTACCTGTTTTATTACTGATAGTCTTATCAATTAGTACTATTGCTTGGCTTATTTATTTTTAAATCTTGAAGTAGTATTCTTTCCTGGTGGATACTTAAGAATTATGATTTTGTAGTGATTTTCATTCATTTTTAAGCATTATAATACTCTCAGATACTATTGACTATATTAAATATGTAAGTATTTAATTTTTTATTACATATATTGCACTAATATATATTATTTAATATTTTATTACATATATTACACTATCCTATTAGACCTTTTGTGATCAAAAATAAAAAGTTATAGCCATAAAAAACATAAATTCTTATTAGGGATGACACCATGTAATTCATTTGAAAGTTGCATTCTGTTAAGTTAGTAGTTAATTATAGAAACTATAAAAATAATGATACCACCCAGCTTTTAATAGCTTTCATACCCTTTTTTAAAAATACATAATCTTATTGTCATATGAGTTCTAATCATATTCCTATCTTTTGACAGATGGTTTATATTCTTATAAATGTTATTCTTACATTTGAAAGATCTAATTAAGGCAGTTCTTTTTTTATATTCATTTGACTGTTTTACTTGCATCATTTAAAACTTTTGCTTTTTTTTTTCTACATCTCTTTTTACAACTTGGTGCTATATTCAAATATAATATTATAATGAACTAACCAAATTTACATTTTTTGGTCTTTCCCAATACTTACACAATTTTCCAATTCTCAGTACCTTGCCTTGTTCTTATTCTTTCTGCCCTATGAATAAAGTAGAATAATAGTTGACACCTAATGTGAATAACATGTCATATAATGATGTCTTTTTATCTCCATGGAGTACTCAAAGAGAATTATGTATTTTTCCTTATTATTTCAGATAAAGACATTTTTCATGTTTTAAAAAAATTTTTATTATGTTGCACAGTGGTATCTAACTTAAAAAGTTTTGTGTATTAAGTTTCTATATAATTTTTCATGATGAAAGAAGATAATATTCTTTAGTTCCAATGTTTTTGAGTTAAGGAAAAATTCTTCTTATTCTTCTATTATTATTAAACAATTTTTAATACTACAGAATGTATACAATACTAAGATTCATTTAAAAATACACATTAAAATAATTATTAGGAATTATTTATTTTGGGAAGTATTTAGTTGGAATATCCAAAACAAATATATAATTTTTTCCTTTAATTAGATAATTTTTCTCAATATTTTTCAATAATGTTTTCTTTTAGGCTAAAAGGAGAAAGTAAGCAGGTGATAGAATATAGAAATAGGCTTGATGAGATTATCTGTTGGTTAACAAAGGCTGAGGATGCTTTGCAAAAGAGATCCACTGCTGAGCTGGAAGAAAACCTGCAAGAATTAACAGTAAGTGGTTTATTTGTCTCTGTGTTTGCCAATGCCTTCTGATGCTCAGACATTACACTTCAGAATAAGATATTGCATGACTGAAGAAGAAAAGGAAAGAAGCTTTGTACTTTGTGGTAAATGTGGTGGACTTGCAAGAGGAATATCCCTTTTTATTTTTTAAAGAGCAGCTGTAATTTTGGTCTTGCAGAGGTAACGCTTCACTCACATGAAAAGGACAAACCATTGTGGTCTCAGTATTAGATCAAAGGTTTTTAGGATATTGTGAACTGACTTTATCATTTTAGAATATAATGGGTTTATAGAGTATAATTTTTTGCTTTTAGATTTAGAAGATAATTACTGATTATTATCTATAAAATTGAGTTTTACAAGAAAACACTGACTTGCAGAGTAACTCACTGTAGCTTACTATAGGCTTAGTGTCACAATTGTATTAATCAACACATTTTCTTTGCTGGTTCGCACCCAACAAGAATTGTTTATAGTTGTATATGTATACAATCTGTAAAAATACATAAAGATATATGAATATGTAATATATCCAAATATTCACAGATTTTTATATCCATAAACTCTCATATTTGTTGTGCTAGAAATTAAAATACTTGTTGCTGAATAATAGGCATAATGTGCTCTTATTTTTATTAAAGAAAAAGAAATTGTGTGTGAGTGTGCATCCACACGTGCATGCGTAAAAGTATGCATGAGAGGATATTTACTAATTAGATCAGAGATTTTGTCTATAATGGAGTATGATTGAAGCACTTTGGGGAAAAAAACTTTTCATACTGATGAAAAATATTATGTGGCAAACATTTATTAAGTTTTCTTTTTAACACGTGACCATATCTAACAAGTTTGTTCTTTTTTTATCTAAAAATTTCAGTAGTATTCTTGGAACATCCCTTTTGTAAACAACTTGGGGAAAGTTACAAGGGGTAGAGCTGTATATTAGGATGGGGTGGCAAGGTGGAGATTAAGAACAGAATGTTAAATTAGCAACGTAAATGTAATATGTATTATATACTGTATTGCTGTGCTCTGGCATAGAGAGGGTGCCAGAGAGTGCATTTGTGCACATACACTCACAAATGCACTTTGAAGGTGTGTGTTCGTTCCCTTGTCAGTTACAGTTTATCAACATGAGTTCAATTTTTCATTTAAGAAATGAAAAATCCATATTTATAAGAATACTTTCCAAAGAGATTTCTAATACAATTCTTGAACTTTCCCCGTCTGATAACCTTCTAACCACACCTGTCTTCTGACTCCTGTAGGACTTCACCCAGGAGATGGAAGTGCAAGCTGAAAAACTCAAATGGCTGAATAGAACTGAATTGGAAATGCTTTCAGATAAAAGCCTGAGTTTACATGAAAGAGATAAACTTTCAGAAAACTTAAGAACTGTAAATACTACATGGAATAAGGTGTGTGTACAGAGTTACTATAACGTGTTTCTTACATTTATTGATTTTGTTGTCTAAGAAGTGGGGTCTCGTAACTGTTTTTACTTTTAAGTATATCCAAATATGAGCACGTTTTACTAATGCTGACTAATGTTTACAATTATTTTTTTCATCTGTCATAGACAGAAGCATGTATTCTCGAAGAATACCTTTTATTTTACGTATTATTCTTCGTCCTGGAGGATTTATACATTATATACTACATTAAATAATAATATACGATAGAATTAGGCAATAAAGTGCTGGTGATTGTATTCTGAAAATGAAGACCTTAAAATAGCTTCCTGTTGTTGCACGTGAATTATCACACATGTATGTTTATTTTTAATGATTTTATTCATTCAATATGTATTTATTAATACTAGGTTCCATTGAAATGTAATGGCTCGTGAATACAGATATGACTGAGATGTCTTTCCCTCATGCCATTACTTTTTCCCAGTTGAAACAGTTAAAGGTAGATGAACTCATAGATTTCTTTTTAGTTTGGCCTGGTACATGCCCTATCAGAGTATGAGGTCTGAGTGGAACATTGAATGAATATGTCTGTGCCCTTGGTTTGGATGGGCTCCATATCAGTCATTTTCTCTCTGCTTGATCTTCTTAAAATGGTACCCATTATCCTATATCTAATGGTGTAGGTGCTTTATCGATCTGATCTTTCTGATTGAGAATTACTGCCTTGTTGAGTCACTGTTACTCACACATCTGTAGCCCTGGCCTGGACCTCTGTCCATACTCTAGACTTGCACATACAACCGCCTGCTCGGCATCTCCACTTGGATGTTTAATAGGTATCACAAACCTGCATATGAAATTGAGCTCCTGACATCCCTCCTCCAACCCTCCCGTGCCTTAATGTACATCTCCCACCTCAGTTAATGGCAATTACATCCTTAATATTGCTTAGGTTAGAAACCTTGGAGTGAATCTTACAATGTATAAATTATATCTCAAAAAAAGCCCCCCCAAAACCCCCAAACCAAAAACTATACCCTGGAGTCACCATCATCAACTTCTCCTTCAAAATACGTATTTGTTTCATGGGTGGGTTCATGGATGGCTGGATGGCTACATATGATAAGGCAAATGTAGCAGAAGTTTGGCAGTTGCAGATGTCAGGTGACACAAGACTATTTCCTATACAATTCTTTCAACTTAGGCCAAAAAATATTATAAATTTGACTGCTTCTCACGACCCTCATTGCCACTAACTTGTTTCGAGCCACCATCATCTCTTGTGTTGATGACTGCAGTGGCCTCCTTGCTGGTTTCCCTGCTTCCTTCTTTACCCATTGTCAGTCTCTTCTAGACACAGCAGGAAAAGGGGACAGAATTTAGATCATCACTAATGGTTTTCCATCTCGCTCAGATGCTTACTGTGACTTGGAAGGGCCCTGTTGTTTCTCTGACTTTAACTGCCTGCTCTCCCTTATACTCATCTGTAGACATATGGGCCCCCATATCACTTGCCAGCCTCAATTTGTCCATATGCTATCAAAGCACACATATTTATTTAACACAAAGGATGGCAGTAGGTATTGTATATAAAAAGACACGGTGGTCAATTTAGACAATGCTAAAGCTTCTATCATTACAGGATTTCACATAGATTTTAATATAATTCACTTTGTTGAATTACGAATGTCTAAGACCAAACAATACTTATTGTGCAGAGAATCTCAACAAACATGCTTTGGGAAATACGTTCTGGACTATTTCATTCATGCAAACATTCATTAGTATACTCACTTAATAAGTTTTTATTGGACTCTGGCTTTATGCCAGATATCATTTTAAGAACTGGGAATACAACAGAATATGGCATTGCTTCTAAGCCAAATTGCTTATCGTGAGTGAGAGAAGTACAGAGGCAGTTATAGCTTATCGTGAGTGAGACAAGTACAGAAGCAGTTATACAGGTAGCCATGGGGATGTACAGATACAGTACCTACCTGGCTTTGAGGGTAGCCATGGAAGGTTCTGTGGAGGAGATCACATCCAGGCTCGTTTGTGAAGGATGAATACGTACAGGTCAGGTGAAGAACGGGGAAAAGGACATTGTAGGGAGAAGCAGCAGCAAGTGAGAGGATCTGGGGGAGACATAGAATGAGCACAGCGCATTTGGTTCCTGGAAGTAGCTCAATGCAGACATAAGGCTGCGAGGTCCTCAGAAACCAGATCCTGGAGGCCTCACGTTGCATTACAAGAAATTTGAGCTCCATCTTGAGAACAATTCACTGCTTTGAGAGTAGTGGGCAGCTATCAATGGGATTTAAGCAGAGGAAACTTAGGTTTTTGAAAGATTACTATAGCTGTCCTATAGAGATGGATGGAATGATCCTAAGAATGGATATAGAAAGATTAGTTTGAATTGTTAGAAAGGTTTACAAAGTGGGTGTCAGGGAAGACAGATGTGATCTGGACATGTCTAAATATCCAGTTGATAGAAAGAGCTATACTGAAGACATGTTTTTGAGGGGGTCTTTGATCTCTCAAAACTCTATTTGGTACGTGAAACCATTGGAAACCAGGACTCAGGGAGATAGTCCAGGGTGGAGGGTAAGAAGACCAAAGCACCTACCATGTGGAATGTTGGTATTTGATGCACAGACAGAGGAAAATTATCCAGTGAGGGAAACTCAGAAGACCTAGAGAGGCAGGAGGAAAGTCAGGATTGCAGAGTATTAACAGAATTCAAGGGAGGGGAAGTAGATAGCATTCAGTGGTGCAGAGTAGTCAGGGTAGCTAAGGACTGGCAGACGCTCTTGTTAGCAATGTCGGTGGGGTGGACTGTGCGGATAATGAGGGTGTTAAGGGAAGAAAAGCTGCAGCGTTATTGTTCAGAGTAACACCTCCTCTTTCGAAAATATGATCATCTTTATTTATACAGTATTCCTCTCTTTCTGTTTGGCCCGATACGATAGATATGCAGAGAAGTGCCTACCACACTGAAGGAACGCATCCAGGAGCCCTGTTCTGTTTCACAGACAAGGATTGCTGGTAAGAACAGTTTATTCCTTAACAAAGTTTTTTTTTTAATCAACATAGCAAAGTTTTATATAAGCATCATATATGAATTATAAAAACTTATTTAAAAACATCATGCAATTTTATTTATTATTCTACTTTTAACTGTTTGAAAAGAATATCTTTTTTAAACCCAAGACGTACTCAGCTGCACGGTGTGCACAAGGTATTTGTTCTTGGTAGATAAGACTGGCGTTTCCCTGGACCGGAGTGGCACCAGGGCGTCTGTGGGTCCTGCTGAAGGGAAGTGAAGAGTCAGGCAGGACAAGCACCGGATGACTTTTTGGGTCCATGCGGCTTCTTAGGAAATCAGCTATAAACCTTGACACTGACACGCACTTGATTGGCATGTGGAATCAGACCTGACCATGACCAGACACAAGAGGTTTAGATATTCTTGGAAGCAGGTGGGAGACAGGGATTTCGAAGAATTGTCCATCCCAGGAAGGCATTTTACTGACAAATGCTGCTCACTTGGGTGGGGATATAGAAGTGTGTTTTCTCACAACTTCTTTCCTTTTCTCTGTCCAGATTAGATCGCAGGCTACTGCACCACAGCCGCTGTCACTACTGCCTTGCGGGCCACCTGAACATCTTGCCCTGCTCTTCCTCTGCTGTCATCAGCAAAACTCGAAATGTGGTTAACCCTAACTGCCCACTTACTCGGCTGCTGGTTCTTTTCCCGCTCCTCCCTCCTCCCTCTTTCTCTGTTTCCTACCTTCCTCTCTCCTCCTCTTCCTCTACGCCTCTCACCTCTTCCTCTTTAGTCCTTTTACTTCTCTTCTTCTAATTCTTCTTTTTCTTCTTTTTCTTCTCCTTTTCTTCAGGAGTTGGAAAAAGTGATGAGAGACAAGATTTTTTTTTTTTTTTCGTTTTCTGAGATTTGCAAGCTTATTGAGCTTGCAAATTGATTAATATGCAAAACACTTGAATTGACATTTGAGTAGTGCTACCTTGCAAAAACAAGCTCAACTCCATAATCACAGGAAAAGGATTTGATGCATTTTATAAAATAATAATGGGTTATCTTACTTTTTAAACATTATGGCACAGGAGCAGAGAAAATTCGAATGCACATTTAGAAGTACGAAAAGCTGAGAGCAGAACTACACTGTCCATTAGATTGGCAGTGCACTCTTAACAATACTTTCATCCCTGGGGCAGAGCTGAGACCTGAAGCTAATCTCAGTGTGTCATTCTCTTCCTACACAATGTTTTAATTCAGTTCCTTCTTCTTTTTAAAATTATATTTAAGAAATAAAAGCCATTTTAAAGTGAACAATTTAGTGGCATTTAGTACATTCACAATGTTTTGCAACCATTACTTCTTTCTAGTTCCAAAATATTTCTCTCTCTCTAAAGTAAAACCTCTTACTCATTAAGCAGTTTCTCCCCATTCCCTCCTCCTCCCAGCCCCTGGCAACCACCAATCTGCGCTTTGTCTCTATGGATTTATCTATTCTGGATATTTCACATAAATGGAATCATACAATGCTTCTTGCACTTAGCATAATGTTTTCGAGGTTCACCCATGCCAGCTTCTTGCTGATTATACTCATGCAAAGCTATGACTATGCATCTCGAATAGGCACTCAGTTCTAACAGATAATCTTACTGTACTTTCTTCTGAGTACTCTTTGCCACCCATCTCTCAACTAATGACCTCATCTCATTTTTAAAAGAAAAAACCCCTTTTGTCAGACAAAAATCTTCATTTTCCCACCAGAGAATCCATCAAGCTGCCTGCATTTGTACACCGCATACTCTGCATACTTCCTTCCTCTTCAGAGGAAGAGTTATCCCTTTTCCTTTCTAACACCAACTTCTCTGGTTGGGCTTTGGATCACATCTTCTCTTGGCTTTTTACTTATCCTTTTTCTCTCCTACTCTACTGGGTTATTCCCGTTGCTACATTTTGATGCATGTAGCTCTAGTTTATTCATTTAAACTGATGTATAGTCTTCTATTGCATGGATATATACTACAATCCTCAGCATTCTTTTCTCTAGCTATGCTTACCAGTTCTATGACTGTAGACACGTTTTCGACTTTAGATGATTCCACCAATATTCGGCCAATGCTTGGATTTATTCTTCTCTGGATTTCATAGCCAATCCATCGGCAAGTTGCGTCAGTCCTGTGCCCCATCCCAGTCACTTCTCTGGTCTTGAACACCCTCGTCTTTCATCTATGTTATTGGAATATTCTCCTAACTCATCATCTATTCTATCCTTGCCTTACTGCACCTCCCTAATCTGTTCTGATAGCAGCTCAAGTGATGCTTTATAAACATAAGTTTGACTGTGTGACCTCTTTGCTCACAATCTTTTAATCACTTCCATCCAAGACTTACCATGATCCAGAAGACCATGCATGATCTGCCTGCTTCCTGTCTTCCTAATCACATTTCTTACTTGTCCCTTTGTTTATTCTGCTTCAAATACACTGGTCTTCCTTCTGTTTCAAACATGCCAATATACATACATTCAGTGTACATTCTGCCTGTCTCTGTCTTCTTGCATTGGTTTTACTTCATAACATACATCCATCTCCCCCACCAGGATGCAAGTCCATGAGGGCAGGTGCTTTGCCTTGCACACTCCCACACCTGCAGCATTTAGAACAGTGCCTAGCCATATAGGTTCTTAATAGGTATTTGGGAAATTGAAACAATGAATTTTTAAAAACTACAAAGAAAGCTACAGTGAAGATTGGGCAAAACGAGGTGTGATGTATTCTGTAGGGTAAATATCTAGTGGTGAAATCACTGGGTGGTAGGATATGGGTGCCTTTTACTTCACTAGCAGCTGCTAGAGTGCTGGCTAGACTGCTTGTTCCAGTTCACACTCCCACGGTGGGCTCTCCTTGCTCTACATTGTTATCAGCACCCAGCATTTTCTTCTCAGGACTCCTTTACACTTTTAAAAATCATTGACCCCGAAGAGCTTTTGTTTATATGAGTTGTATCTATTTATACTTACCTAACTAGAATGAAATTTCAAAATAATTTGCTTATTAACTTATTTAAAAATAACAATAATAAATCCATTATATGTTAACAAAAATAATATATTTTTATGACATTTTAACATAAGAATCTCTGTTTTTCAAAACAAACAAAAACTTAGAAAAGTGACATTGCTTTGCATTTTTCATGATCTCTTAAATGTCTGGCTTAATAGAACACACCTGGGTTCTCATATCTGCTTCAGCAATTCGTCTCTTGTGACATCAGTTGTTACATAGTCTTGGGTTAACCACACTGTACGCTGGGAGAGAATGAGCCTGAAAAGGCAACCAGCTTCATATGATGACGATGTTAGTTTAGGCATCCAGACCCCATGGAAGGGTCTCCAGGAACCCAGAGCTTCCCAGATGTCACTTTGCTGACTTGTGATCTGGGGATACAGGGTATTTCATTTTAATTTGTATTTTCTCAATTTTCAGTGAAGTTGAATATCTTCTCCATAGTTTTATGTTTATTGCCTTTTCTTGTTTCCTGTTCTTTGGATTGTCTGTGGACCTTTTTTGAGCTTTGTAAGAAGTATTTTGGTTACTAATTCTTCGTCTGGACCGTGCGTTGCAAACACTGTCTCCCTTAATATTTCAAAGGCTTTTAAAATCTTTACTTATGGTGCTCTCTTCAGAATTCTTAAAAACTCATAGTTTATTAATAGCTTCTTTTTGTGTTTTGTTTTAGAGCTCCTTCAGTGCTCTGATGTTAAAAAAACATTCTATATTTTTAATAACAATTTTGGTTTTCATATTTAGGTCCTTAACCCACCAAGAATTAATTTACTTATGGTGCATGTGAGGTTAAAGTCTGCCCCATCATTTCCCTGCTCCAGCCATGGGTCACCACTTAGCCAGCAACATTTATTGAACAGTAGATTCTTCCTCATTGATCTGTAATTCAGTCTCTGCCAAGGTCAGCTTTCTCTGCCACCTACACTCTGTGGCTCTTCTCTTCCATTGGTCTGTGCGAATGCCTCAGTCTCTAAGGTACTGAGTTAATCCTTATTATTAAAATAGCTAAATAATATAACTAAATATCTGGGAGAGCGTATCCCTTTAATGAAAATAAAATAAGATTTTGACTGTTTTTGGTCCTTTTCTATATTAATTTTACAACCAGAAATTTGAATCAATGATTTTGTTAAATCTCACTCAAACCATTGGGATTTTGATTGGAATTGTACTGAATTTAAAGATTGGCTATATCTTTTAGAAAATTATTTAAGTCTCATTTAATATATCCTATGCTAAAGTGGTTCCAGATGGATTTAATCATTAATTCAACGACCTATTGTATTGAACCCAAAGAAAAACAATCTCCCCTCATTGAAAAACAGAAAACAAAAAGCAAAACAAAACAAACAAAACCAGAGGGAAAGAATACATTTATCAAATCTTTGCCAGCCTGAGCAAAAGCGAGACCCCATCTCTACTAAAAAATAGAAAGAAATGATCTGGACAACTAAAAATATATATATAGAAAAAATTAGCCGGGCATGGTGGCACATGCCTGTGGTCCCAGCTACTAGGGAGGCTGAGGCAGAAGGATTGCTTGAGCCCGGGAGTTTGAGGTTGCTGTGAGCTAGGCTGACAACACGGCATTCACTCTAGCCTGGGCAATAAAGCGAGACTCTGTCTCAAAAAAAAAAAAAAAATCTTTGGAGAACATTAGAATTTATAATTTTAAAAGTCCTAGGAAAACAATAGCCCAAGAAAGATTTATGGATTTGATCACCTCAAGTTTGTTAACATCTGTATGTTAAAAGAAAAAAATAACACACACATTTAAAGAAACCTCAGATAAAAGCATTGTTTTCAGTAATACGAAAATAGTTCATCCTTTCTATGTAAAGAGTTCATCTAGATTGATAAGGAAGCAGATAAAAAAACAGACAGTTATAAATTATACCATATTTGGTTAACAGGCACATGAAAAATATTTACCCTTACTAGTAATAAAAAAAACATAAAATGAAAACAGTGGTGAAAGATGTGTATTTATCCATTGAGATAGTGTATTGTTGATTTGGAAGCAGAATGTTCATCAGTTCCACATGCTCCTGTTGGAAATTTAAATTTGTAGCTTTTAAGGAAAGCAATTCGACAATGAGTATTAAATGCATACATTTGTTCATATTTCGTGACTCAGTAATTCTACTTTGGGAAATCTATGCTAAGGTGTTGATCAGAAATGTGCAAAATACTCTACAGAAAAAGATATCTCTTGCAAGTTCTTTTTAAACATAAGATTTCAGGAGCAATCCAAATACCCAGCTGAAGGAAAACAGTTAAATAAAAGTTAGTGAATATAGGTGTAGGTTATTATATAAGTGATCACAATGATGTTTATTGAAAATGAAATATGCTCATGTTATAAAGTTAAATGAAAAAGAATAAAAAGTATGAATAAATTGTATGAATAAAAGTATGAATAAAAACATCCTGACAAAATAAAATAATACTCCTAATATTTTCATGGTTGGTATATTTTTTAATTTTCATTTTTCTCAGTGTCAGTGTTGATTACATCTAACTTCCTGTTGTTCCAGAATGTTGTGAGACTCTCTGTTTAGTTGGCTTAATAGCCACCAAAGACAAACACATATTACAGGCAATTCCACATCCATTTCAGTATGAACAAATGAAAACTTCCTAGAGTTTCTTTTACTTAAACTGAATTTTACTTAGGTACATATAACACCCGTCACCATTACACCACCATAATCAAAATGTCCTACTGATTTATTTCTATTTTGCTGTTTTTTTTTTTTTAATTTCAGCTCATCCTGGTGTCCAAAAGGTGGTGCTAGTATCATCTGCGTCAGATATTCCTGTTCCATCTCCTCGTACTTCAGAAATTTCAGTTCCTGCTGATCTTGATAAAACTATAACAGAACTAGCCGACTGGCTGGTATTGATCGACCAAATGCTGAAGTCCAACATTGTCACTGTCGGGGATGTAGAAGAGATCAATAAGACAGTTTCCCGAATGAAAGTAAGTGCATAGTGCAAAGGCTTGTCATGGAAACGCCACAACCCAGAGGTTGACAAGATCAAGTCGAATCCCCTTTCTTTATCCCAAATTACGATAGAATGAGGCATAAAAATTCTTCACCATCAGCCATCCTGGGCTAACTCCACAGAGTAAAGCTTTTCTCGCATTTATACTGTTGTGATAAGATCAGGTTTACAGATGTAAACTAAAGCCTCAGTGTTTTTTTAAGATCTAAAATTGATAGCATATGGCCAGACACGTTAATGTAAATGTAAGCTTGCCTTACAGTTAATGCTTATAATGTAATGTAGGATGTTTTCCTAAAGTACCTTTTCAACTTATATTTCATAATGAGATTGTTTAATTTCTAACTTTAGAAGCAGGAATCCCCTGACTACAATGAATATTACTGAGTATAATGAATATAATGAATATGCACATTATCATTTATGTATCATTTAATAACAATTTCTAAAGTTCTTTTTCCATATTTAGTACATCCTAGGTTCTTTGCTATGTACTGAAAAGAACATATTAATACTAGGTATAAATTAGGAATGTACAATAAAATAATAATAGCAGCTATTGCTAACTTCTACTAAAGTGCTTAATGTGTACTTTTTTAAAAGTATTTTATATGCATTATCTCATACATTTCTTTAACAATCTTGTGAGGTCGGTACTGCTTTTATCGCTATGTGACAAATAAACCCAAGCTGGGCAGAGGCACTGAGTGTGTGTATGATAAATGGACAGGTTGCCGTGGCAAGGCAGAGTCTAGGAAACGCCGTAGGGCAGGTGCAAGCAGCGTGGGGAGCGGAATGCAGAAGGGTTACTTCTCCAGCGATGGAAAGCAGACAGTGCGGGGCTTTGACATCTGGAGACAAAGTGAAGACATTCCTGATATAGGGAACAGAATGAACAGAGAAATGGGGGAAGGCATGAGGGATGTTAGAGCCAACATTTATGCAATAAAGAAATACAGAGGGAAGCAAGGCAGGAAAGGCAGCCCAAGTTCCCTTTGCGAGGGAGCCTGTAGGCTGTGAAAGCCCTTTGGACTTTCAGTCTATAAGCAATTGGCAAATGACTTTCTTTCCATTTCTTCTTCTTTTTAAAATTGTGGCTGGGAACTCATGATAACAACGCTCTGCTTTAGTAAGACAACTAGGATGGATTGGAGGCAAGAGATGCTTAAATCAAGGAAAAGGGCCCTTCCTCAGTGGCTAAGATGATGCCTTTGGAATTAGTGGAAATAGGAATAGAAGAAACAGAGTGTGAATGAAGATTTGAACTTTTTAGTTTTGGATGTGTTGTGTTGAGGAGCCCTCATGCCCTGTAGAAGGAGGTGATCAGCATTCATTGAAATGAGCTCTGGGATTCGGGATCTGAAGTTCCGAGCAATCAATCCATTTAGAAATGACGTTTGAGACTGCAGGAGTAACAGATCTACATTTGTGAATTCATAAAGAGGAAGGGCTGGGAGAGGATCCTTTGCCGCTATTTGTACTTACTGTAAATTGTGTTTCTATTCTTTATGACTATTAGTACTATACTTAAAATATACTATTTTCCTGATATTGTTAGTTTCCCCCATATGTATCAGTACTGAGAGACACGAACTAGAGCAGCAGTTTTCATGTCTAAGATGATTTCATTTGCAGTTACTCCAAACAGCACTTTTCTAATGCCACCCTCATTCCTATAGATAGCATTAGTTTGTGTTCACATCTGATGCAGAGCGGGTAGGCAAAGCTTCAGCAGCAGCAATGACTGCTAATGTTTTCAGAGCATTTTTTAGTTTTCACTGGGATTTTCTTAATTTCCTCAGACTTGATGTAACTGAGCTGTCAATATTTTATTATTTCTTTTTGTGAAAACTAAAACATAGAAAGGTAAAGCTCCTTGCCTAGTGACCCAGGTGGTAAGAGGAAGAACTGAGATTCGAACCCAGGACCTCTGACTCCAAATCATGCACCCTGTTTCTGTCGTGTTGCTGATGACTCACAATCCTATAGAGGAGGAAACAGCCATGAAAACAACAATTTTGATGTCGGCAAACCTGCTTTGCTTAGTTAGTATTCTTATTGTATAGCTTATTAATTGGCCTTAATAATCATTTCTACTTAACAGATCACGAAGGCTGACTTAGAACAGCGCCATCCTCAGCTGGATTATGTTTTTACGTTGGCACAGAATTTGAAAAATAAAGCTTCCAGTTCAGATGTGAGAACAGCAATCACAGAAAAATGTAAGTTTTTTTTAAAAGAAATTATGTATCATCCACTTTTCCTGCAAATAGTGCCCCACATATGTACATTTTCAAAGATTGTTCAACTAGGAAACAATATTATTTAATATTTGATACTCTTTATTTATGAAGAAATCTAGCTTTCCCTTATCTTTTATTTTTTGTGAACATTGTCACAATTCCCTTATGAATTCCTTAAAGTATTAACATTGTTACTTTTAAGTAATTACTTAACATTGGGTTTTCCTTTTTTACGTTAGGATTTCTTGTAAAAGAATCAGAAAAACAGAAGTTAGAGAAACCCATAGGAGTGCAAATTCATTCTCCCATTATAGTTTATTCACTAAACCCAGGTCTTCCATGTTTTTAAACTCACCTCAGAATTCATGTGACTGGCACCAATTTGGGGGTAGTTTAGTTAAAAACAAAATAAAGCAAAAAAATAAACTTATAAAACAACAGCAAATAAAGATCCCTGTTTGGAGTTTGCATTCTAGCTAAAAAACATCTGTTAAATCTGTGTGGCATACAAAACAAAGTTTAAATTCTCACGAATGACATCTAGGGACTGTCACAATCTGCTCTCATGGTCCCTTCTCTCACTTCACCCCTCATCCCCATCTGTAACTGTCCTGTACTGTATATATATTCTCTAAAACATCCTGACATTTCCTAGTCTCCTTACCTTTATTCGTGTTATTTCTTTTCCCTCTTGGCCTTTTCTTCCCCAGTGAAAAATCTACTAGCAGCTGAAATGTCACCCCCTTGTGAAGTCTTTCCCACCCTCCTCTAGTGCCTGGGGAGCTGTATTTTCTGTATTTAGTTTCTGCTGTGTCCTTTTCCCCATTGCTTCATTGTAGATCCCGTAGCTACTCTAAGGCTCTCTCCCCTCCGTAGACTGTGAATGTGCACCTTCCTGGCCCTTGGGCCTTTTATGGTATACAACACAAATTAGCTTAGTAAATATTTGTAGCAAAATATAAATTAGAATAATAAAGTCTCATCCTTCTCAAAGGAAGAAAGTCAACTATTCCCCTTATAGAAAGTGTTTTGGCCAGACGTGGTGGCTCACGCCTGTAATCCTAGCACCCTGGGAGGCCGAGACGGAAGGATCGCTCAAGATCAGAAGTTCGAGACCAGCCTGAGCAAGAGTGGGACCCCCATCTCTATTAAAAAAATGTGGAAAGAAATTAGCTGGACAACTAAAAATATATAGAAAAAATTAGCTGGGCATGGTGGTACATGCCTGTAGTCCCAGCTACTCGGGAGGCTGAGGCGGAAGGATTGCTTGAGCCCAGGAGTTTGAGGTTGCTGTGAGCTAGCCTGACACCACGGCACTCTAGCCCAGGCAACAGAATGAGACTGTGTCTCAAAAAAAAAAAAAGAAAGAAAGAAAGAAAGTGTGTTTTAATTTAAAAATAAATGTAGTAGCAACAAGATTGTAATAGGGTATAAGTTAGCAAAGTAGGTATCACTATCTACTTTAGTGATACCAAACTACTGACAAAGCCATCTCCTGTTTTCTTTTTCTACCATCTGATGTTTGTCCATCACCTCTCTGTTTGTCCAAAACTCCTTTTAAGGGTTTTTTTTTTAATTACAAGACTTTTTTTCTTCTGAATATCTTTCCTTTCCCATTTAATGCCGTTTCTTTGTTTTCTCTTGATTTTTTTGCGTAGAAGCTATGCAGTCTTCATGACCACTCGTTACGTGAAAAACTCTGCTGAAGTGTGCTATAATAGTAACCTGTTTTTAGCACTTACAGTGAATAAGATAACTTGCTTATGTTTTATAATAAACCTGTGATCTTTACTTTGCTTGATGTCTTTAGATTTATATGTTCAATGTTAAAGGATTCTATTAGTAATAGAATTGGTCATAAGTACTTTAGGTAACTTGTTAACTGACAAGTAGAACATTATGATAGATTTGTCCTCTCTTTAAGTTAAAAACTTAGCAATTTATTTAAACTGTTAAAGAGGCATCATATAACAGATAATCTCACTGAACAATTTTTTTAGAATTATGACACTTAAGTATAACTTACAGCCTTCTGAACAACCTTAGTTTGATAGCTTTTATGGTTGCTATAACCATATATTATCCCAAGAATTTCACCAAAATGTTCCATTATAACTCAGCTGGGATGTTAACTTATAGTTAAGTTCTTCTTGAGCCTGGTACTTAGCTGCCCTTCAGCCCTTGAGTCTGCCTGGCATCCAAAGCATCCTCCAGCAGTTTGATTTTAACCTCTACTTATTTATTATTAATGAGTTGTCACAGATATTCACAGTTATTGTTTACTAGTACTTCAGTTCAAGATCATGAACTGCCCTTGGAGTAATTAATCAAAAGTTTAAGTTTCCTTAGATCTTTCTGTCCTTAACTCCATGTTAAAATTAGAGAAAAGATAGGAAAGGAGAGGAAATACAGAGACAAGAGACAGAAAGTGTGAATGAAAGAGAGAGGAGTGGAAAGAAACCACAATAAAAAGGAGGAAGGAGAAGAGCCAATATGGAATTGTTATGATGAAGAGCTGCCAGGTACATAGATCTTCAATCTACTTTACTTTTTAGTGTTTCCCTTGAACTTGAACATGTAAAAACACTTGCTTTTAGAGAGGTTTCATGCTACAATAAAACGAATGTGAAAAATGTTCTTAAAGAGTTCGTTTTCTTTTAAAATCAAGACTAGCTCAGAGAATCTCCTTTGAGGGTAACAAGTGGCCATGTCTCTATGGTACAGGTCTCTCATAACGCACTGTTAAGATCCACCTTCATCACACCAAGTTCTATAAGCACAAAATTAATAGAAAATTATCTTTCTTTATCATTTTTTTTCTCTGTCAGTTTGTAATAGTGGATTTTTTTTTTATCGTGAGATGTTTTAGGGCATTTAAAATAGAGTTTAATCCAAGACTTTTTTCTCAAGAATGGTTTCATAAATATATCAGTTGTATAGCGTGGCTGATGTGTGTTAAAATTGCATTAAAATGTATTTGTCAACTTGCTTCCTGTCTCTTTTCTGTTTATATACATATGATAAATTTTGTATCAGGGTATTTTTTTCTTTTTCTTGAGACTTAGGTTTTGGGATTTATTTTCTATACTGTTTCCCCCAGTGGAGAAGGTCAAGAACCAGTGGGATAGCACCCAGCATGGCGTGGAGTTAAGAGAGCAGCGGCTGGAGGACATGATCATCGACAGTCTTCAGTGGGATGACCACAGGGAAGAGACCGAAGAGCTTATGAGAAAATATGAGGCTCGACTCTATATTCTTCAGCAAGCCCGAAGGGATCCACTTACCAAACAAATTTCTGATAACCAAGTAAGAGTCATTAGATACTTTTTGGAAGTATCATTTTGTTGGATGCACTTTTTTTCCTATTGTTAAGTATGATTCTTAGGACCCTGTTAGGATGTTTTCCCAAGTTCTTAGAATACTTATTAAAATTTATATGAAGAATTTGATCAGGGAGATTTTTTGAAAACTTTCTGGAGGCCTAACAAGTAGGAATGTGCATGTCTGCTAGATTTATAGATCACTGACACTTTGCAAATGGAACACACCCATGAACCAGCATCTAGAAAGAGAACATTCTCAGAATTCCAGGAACCCTCTTTTGCCCCCTTCCATGCTTACTCTGAAGGTTATTTTTATTTATAAAATTCCTTGAGATTTTTCATTTGAGGGCTACTGTACTGAATAAATCAGGTAATAAGTAAATTTAGTTTCTTTTAATATGTTTATAACCAAACCGTTTTATCAATATCATGATAACAAGTACCTTTTTAGTGATCAGTTTGGTCATAGAGTTGGCACTATTGAACACCTATGGTATTGATAAAGTGCTATTTTAGATTCTCTCTACGATCATAAAAATATTCTTGAATTTGAGATTGTGGTTGAGGAGTTATATTTTGGTGTAACATTTATTTACCCTTCAGATAGCCCAAGATGAAAGTGTATATTTGTGAAGAAAATAATAGAGAATATGTAGGAGACAAAATCTAAAACATGAAATATGTTCTTATTCCCCACAAACATAGACTTTCTGTGGTTACAATTTAAAAAGCAAGTGGCCAGGTGTACTAGTTTCTGGATCATTCTCTATGTTTATCATAAACACACTGGTTGTTATCACCAAATGACTCAAAAGTAGTAACAAAGCCCCCAGACACTTAACTAGAAGAATATAATTAAAAGTAATATCAGTGTTTTGTCACCACATTCAGAATACCCTTTTCTAATCAACAGGACAGTTCTTGTCTTCTAAAACCTTAGGGTGAATATTTTTTTCCAGTTGCTAAAAAAACATTATAGAAACATTCTGTTGTTCTTTAGATTTCATGGGAATTATCTGGATCCAGAGACCCTCAGAGATTGAAAAAATGTGTCAAGGAACCAATGCCTATGGACAAACTCAGCATCAGTTTGGCTATTCAAGCAAACTCTCCATAAACCTTGCTTGGCTGCCTGATCCATTCAAGCAGTTAACTCTGTAACGGGCAGTGATCCAGGGGCCAGAGACAGGGACTTTCATATTACTGGTCCTTGGCATTTTTCCAAGTACTTACAGAGGCGTTCTCTTAGTGTTTATTCCTGTATGATGTGTGTTCCTATAAGGATCAGGTGTGCCACAGAAGGAATGAAAAAGACAAATGGTTTGAGGAAGTAAAATATCTCAAAGAGAAAAAGATAATAATTTTTTAATAGCATCCTCTACGTATCTGATCACTTTCTTAGAAATCTTCATTCTCACTTCTAGAATTATTTTGGTTTAAGCTTATGTGTAAGAGTTTGTCCCCTACTTAATTTTCTTATTGTGATATCTATATCTAAAACATGTTGAAACCTCCTGGAAGTACCTTTGTTTTGGTAAAACTAGTTACTGAGTGATCAACTCTAACAATTACACTTGAACTTGCACCTTAGATATTGCTTCAAGAACTGGGTCCTGGTGATGGTATCGTCATGGCATTTGATAATGTCCTGCAGAAACTACTGGAGGAATATGGCAATGATGACACAAGAAATGTGAAGGAAACCACTGAGTACTTAAAAACATCATGGGTCAATCTAAAACAAAGGTAACTCTAAGCCCCTAGCAGGTAAATGTTCATTGTCAGGTTGAGAATTTGACTGCTGTGGCTTTCTCATGGAAACATGCCAAATAGATGACCACTATAAGTATAGTTTATTATTTTTTTCTATTTTTAAACTGTGATGTGCTGAGTTAGTATTATCATACTTAGTGCAGAATGTATATTTATATTACATCTACTTGAATTTCTACAATGGAGTTTTTCCTTGAATAAGCCTAAATCTTATCAATGATCATTTTATGTGTTCTGATTTTCTTATGCCTCTTGGTATTATCTAAAATATATTTTGTAGTACTCTGATGGTAAGGAGCACAGTTATTTAAAGATGCATCAGGGTAGTATTATCTCTAACTGTAAACATAATAGTGTGCTATTAATATTTGGCTGGGTCATCCCAAGTTGAGGACCAGGCACTCATGGATCCAACACTACACCTCTGTAATAATCTATGTGTATTTAGGGTTTCAACTAATTTGTAATCTTTTCTTCCCATTACTCTGTCTAATCAGTATATTTGGAACAGCCTAAAATAGCATATGAGTTTACAGGAAATTTTTCTGTCACCTGAACACCTAGAATTTGAGGAACTATAAACAGTGGTTAGCATCTCTGTAAGATTGTGTATTTATATTCATCATTAGTAAAAAAAAGTGTTTACTTCATGCATAGTATTGGGAATGCCTGTGTCTAAGTGAAATTACCCACATCTTTAGCTGTTAAAATGCAACTGTCTCAAATCTAATTTGATATCAAAACACATTATTTTGCTGTGAATAAAATGGATAATATTAGTGTACTTTATGATTATATATTTCTGATAATAAAGTATGGCCAAGCATTTAACAATAGTGTGACATGTAGGAGTTTTGTACATTTTTTCAGAATTTTATTTTTAGTTGGAACCTCTAAGGCGTTTCTGAAACTCAAAGAAGAGAATTCTGAGGGCAGTATGTGAGCTGGAATGTGTTGCCACATATACCTAGGATATTGGGGAGAGTAGGACTGGGCTAGTAAATACAAAACTTCACAAGTGGTTAGAGCAGAATGGCTGTAAGATTGATCTTTCGAGCATTTTACTACAATTTTTCTCTTTTTTATGATAGAATATTTAGATATAGTAAGGATACCATAATTAAGGCAGGGAAGGTGAATTAAAAACAGCTTTAAGAGAGACAAGTCCTTAAACTATTTGTGTTTCCAAAAATGCCATGTGTAAGAGTTAGGACTTTGTTTTTGTTTTGAACCCAATACCAGAAAAATTGATCACTTAGCAATGTGTGACCTGCTTTATTTAGCACCTCAAATTCTTTTTGTGCTTTTACTTTGTAAATATTTTAAGACAGCCTACAGCAGCAGTTAGATTAGATGGAAGAGGCAATTAAAAATGAATTATATTCCAAGGCGATCCTTCATTTATCATAGCTAAGACAACTGCGGCGTTCCAAATTTTTTGTAGTTACAAGTGGTTATCCTTATTCTATTTTCTTTCTGCATTTTTTGGGAACATAAGTAATTGTATTAGTATTATACGTAATTTAGATGTATTATCTATAAAGCAGGGAAAATAGAACAAAACTGGCTCATGGGATCTCTTCATGAATGGCAGCTAGGATTTCTGTATATTAAGAGAGTTCTCTTTCAAACATAATGATATTTACGATTTTTGACTGTTCTAAATGGATGTCTTTCTGGAATATATAAATCCTTGCCTTCTTAAACAAAGTATGTGAACCTGTATTTAACTTTTTGGGGAATTCTTGGCATTATTGTTGCAAAGACAGTATTAAGGCAATTTAAGAGATGTAAGGGACATTATAGTTCCTCTAAACTAGGGTTTGTCAACACCGTTTGCTCCTTCCCTAAGGAGCCTTTTTAGACCTCCTGCCCACACCCCCCCCTTGAAATTTTAATACCATGGTATACCGTGTATCTGTTTCTGGAGTGTATGGTTGTGCTTTATTCATTAAAAGAGTAAACTTTTTCCATGCCCTTTCTTCCACAAATAACCACTTATTACCTCCATCGAGAATACGTGGTCTAAACTAATGTTCTCAGGCTCAGAGAAGTTAAATGACACGTTCAACCTCATGGAGCACAGCCAAGATGATACAATATTTTTCTACGCTAAACAATGGCGATGCTCTCCATGCTCTGAGTTCTGAAGAATTGGTAGTAAATTTATTCAGGCTGCTATGCTTTGTGAGATTTTGTGCTTTATTTTTAGTGTATACATTTTACTGGGTATCTTCTCATTGTCAGCCACTATGCTAAGCTCTTCCCATGCATTATTTTATGTAATCTTCACAACTGCCTTAGGAGACAGGCAGCAGTTTTATCAATGTTGTGTCAATGAATAAACTGAAGTACAGAGAAGTTAAGGAATTACTCAAGAGATCTCACACAGCTCATAATGGTGGAGGTGGGATTGGAATTCAAGCCTTTAGACTGCCCCATTAGGCACTTACCTTTTTAAAAAAGTTTCATTTTTCTTGTTTGAATCAGAACGTCAGCTGTTGCTGGTGCCTGCTTTGTGTACCTGCCTCTGGGATCTGTCTGTGATTCTGCTTCCTGGTTCTTATCTGTGTTGAGTTTAGAAACCAGATCAGATTAAAGGGATGGTGGCCTCTTCTATGAATAATGTAACACCTTCCACTCCGTGGCCATCCAGGGTAATGACCACTGAGAGGCCTTTCACCCTGGCTCTCCCTGCGTGTTCTGTGTATATATCATTGTCAGCCAAATTCTGGAGGGGTGAAGGGTTGTTGTGCTTGTACGTTGAATACTGCAGCATGATGTACGAAGTTTAATATGAGCTTTCAAAGGAAATGTTTTGTATGAATTGCAATTGGACAAAGTAATTTGGTCATTCACAGTTACAGGTCCCCAATCCCTTATCTATAATGCCAAAACCAAAAAAAAAAAAAAAAAGCTCTGATAACAGAAAGCTTTGAATCGACATGAGGCTGTTTGTTATAGTCTTTATTTATCCTGCTTAGTGTGAGTAGCCTTGCTTCTCGCTGCAGAAATATTAATGTGTTTGATTGGTTCCTCAGATCCTGCTCAGGGGTAATGGGTAATATAGATACATTCATAATATTAGTTTTCCAATGTACAAAAAATTCTTAATTCTGAAACACAACTGACTCCCAAAAGTTTGGATTCTGTGAACAGCAGGCCTGTCTCTAATATTTCTAAGTAATCTATATATCTTGACAACTACTTTTTTCACCTGTGATTTTTTTCCCTTTTGTCTCTTAATGCTAATTAACAATGTTTTTAGTGCCAATTGAGACAGTGATAGTTGAAATGTGCTTGTGGTAACTTTTGGAATGTGGATGCTTGATTTCGGTCTGACATGCTATTTTAGCCCTGTATATAGGCACTCCAGGGCTAAAACAACATTTTATATCTGTGTGTATATGTATGTATGTGCACACACAAACACAGTTATCTATGCTGAAGTATTAGCAAGGAAATGAGACAACATAATAGTATGCTATAAAGAATTTCTTCTAAATCACTAATTACTGTGTATTTTTTTCCTTGTCCTTATCTCTGTGAAGGCATATTTTGCCTTGCCTGTTTTACGCTGTTTCTGGGTTTGTACAGACAGAACAGAAAGCCCACTGGGAATGGTATCTGGCAGTCCTCGGTTAAAATTGCATTTTATGCACTTACTTTCTGTGTGAACCTAGAGCAAGTTATTTCAACTCACCGAGTCTCTATTTCCTTGGTTCTAAAGTGGAGGATCGGCCAGGCGCGGTGACTCACGCCTGTAATCCTAGCACTCTGGGAGGCCGAGGTAGGTGGATAGCTCAAGGTCAGGAGTTCAAGACCAGTCTGAGCAAGAGTGAGACCCTGTCTCTACTAAAAATAGAAAGAAATTATCTGGACAACTAAAAGTATATATATAGAAAAAATTAGCCGGGCATGGTGGCGCATACCTGTAATCCCAGCTACTCGGGAGGCCGAGGCAGAAGGATCGCTTGAGCCCAGGAGTTTGAGGTTGCTGTGAGCTAGGCTGACACCACGGCACTCTAGTCCGGGCAGCAGAGTGAGACTCTTGTCTCAAAAAATAAATAAATAAATAAATAAATAAATAAAGTAAATAAAGTGGAGGATCTAATGCATAGGATTATTGTGTGCTCAAAAGTTATATATAAAAGCTCTTGGTAAATGGTGTATGCTCAACAAAAGGTTGCCCGGATTACGATCATCTGCTTTGTTACACTATGTCTTTCTGATAAATCCAATGCCTGCATTCTGCTTCACAGTACTTTCTATGGTTAACTTAGCGGAAAGTTGAGTCATCAGTTGTTTGTCTACAGTCATCTCGAACGGTCTCTACTTAAATTAATGATAAAATACTTTATCTGCTTTACTGAATGCAGGATAGACATTCTAAATCTTTATCACCAGGTGAAACTTAGAAAATGCAATTTTCTTGGTTAGTGAAATCATCACAGCTGCTGAATTTACGTTGCCTTTAAATGTTTTCTGCCAAAGCGAAACTCTAACCATCCTGGGAAGAAAGGCTGTAGAATTTAAAAAGGCACAATTCAAGCGAGAGCCACAAATACACATTTATCCAGTGAGGGAAATATATTTTCTTCTTTTGAAATGATGTTGTCTTTCTCATTAATGTTCATTAACTTGTTAATAATGGCCAGCTGGACATGCAGAATGGCCAGACCTAGTTTTCAAGGGGTTACTTAAATAGTGTGTATACTAAAGACTGAATTTGTGAAGCCCTTAACTATGCTGAAAACAGGTTAAGTTCTAAAAATTTAAATTTGCTTTTGATTGCTTTCCCAATTAATTTTGTTTTATATTGTGAAACTTCTCTTATTTCTGTTTCTACTTTTTCAGTAGTGATTGCTTATTGTCCCTTTAGATTGATAAAAATGAAGCATTTTTCTTCAGCATTTATCCATTGTTTAGCTTGGTCAATTCCTTTTAATAGTGATCAATAGAAAATACTTATATTGGGATTGTTTTCTACAGCCCGACATCAGCCAGGCTCAACCTTTGAGCTCTTTAACACGAATGCTGTAGCAGCTGCCATTCCCAAATCAATGGGCTTTGGTGAAAAGTACAGCTAGCCTTATCCTTCTTGCCTGTCCGCCAGGATGAGGTTTAGAGATTAGGGTCAGTCAACTTGATTTATCCTCTCGGGAGCTTACTTCTTTCCCTGAAAGTCACCTTTATTTTTCAGCCTGTTTCTTTTATTTTCATTTGCTAGCTTTTCATTTTTAGTTTTCCCTTCCAAGCTGGGAATAAAACTGGCCAAGAAGAAAATTGCAAAAATTATATTCTTCTGTATTTTCCTCTTCTGTTATGATGTTGTTTTAATAGGTCAAGTACCATTTTATTGTCTTAAAAAAAATGTTACTGACAATGTCTGTGTGATATGTGCCTGAGAATGCTAATGCTTTCATTTTGTAAATATCAAGCTCAAGCATGCAGGTATTTTCTCAGTACATTTAGCTCTGTATCAAACAGACTAAAGGGCCAGTGCCCATAGTCCTTGCTTTCACTTTCATTTGTTCCTTTTCCATTAATTAAAAAATGAATTAAATGAATATTTATTTAGCTTTCTGTTTGCCAAGCTCTGTGATCAGGCCTGAGGATTGAAACACAAACCCATCCTGTGCCCACCCTCAGGAAGCTTCCTTTTTATTGGGGTAGCCATGCAGTAAATAAGAACATATGTAATTATAGAAGATTGTTTTGGAGGGGAGAGAAATTGAAGAGGTGCTATGTAAGAGAGAGACTTAATTAGCTTGAGTAACTTTAGAAAGTATAACTTAGAAGGTGACTTTTGAGTAGATTCTAAAGGTTAAGAAGGAACCATTTGAAGAAAATTACAGAGTGAATGGCAAATATACATGGCATGAGGCATAAAAGAGCATAGAATATGCTTGAAATATAATTAATAAGAGGATAAGGGCTTGGTAGGAGAAGGAGGAAGAGGCCAGACCATGCTGAACTTTAAGACATGGGAAGGAGTTTGGCTGTTATAAGTACAATGGAAATCTATGGAATTATTAAATAAGGGAGTGACACTGATTTATATATGTCAAACTTTAATCTCTCTGGATTTTATGTGGAGGTTAGGTGGTAGGGGTAAAAAAGAATAATTGGGAGAACAGAAAGGAAGTGATTGTGTGGTCTAGTTGAGAAATGGTGATGGCCCTGGCTATTTTGTGCCAGCAATGGTAGAAAGAAGATGGTAGATTTGAGATATGTTTTGGAAGTAGAAAATCCACTTTGGTGGATTAGATATGTGGTTTCAGGGACTGGAAAAAATCAGAGATGTCAATTTTGTAAAAGGATGAGTGATGGCACCATTCACTGAATTGGGAAAGGCTGTGGGAGTTTTGGGAGGGGGAAAAAAAAAACCTAAAAATTGAGTTTTGACATGTTTGTTTGAGATGCCTACTAGATACATCTAAGTGCATAGGTTAAAGAGGCAGTTGGGTATGAATCTGGAACTCAAATGTTCTGGACTTCAGATGTGAATTGGGGAGTTTCCAGCATTTACATTGGAGGTTAAACATGTGGGACTGGACAGGCTCACTGGGGAAGGAGTAGAGCCCCAGAAGCAAGAGCATGCTTGACTGAGTCCATAGGGTTAGGGTTTGGTGATTGATTAAAAAAGGAACAAAGAGCAAAAAGGATTGTGATGAAACTTCCAAGGGTTTAGAAAGAATATCCTGGATTTATTGTGTTCAGAAGTGGAGAAAAGGGAATATTTTTAAGAGAGAATGGAGAGAGGAAAATATTTCTGAGAGAGAATGATCCACTGTGTTGAATTAGGTTGAGTAATCAGATAACATGACACAGAGCACCATTCAGGGAATTCCACTGCTTGGAGATTCCTGGTGATTTCAAAGAGAGCAGTTTCAAGGAAGTGACCAGGCTGGAAACTAGAGAGTGACATGAAGGTGAGGAAGTAGAAAGAATTGTGGAAACAACTTTAGAGAAGTTTGTTGTGAAGAGGGACAGAGAGATTGGATGGTACTTGAAGGGGGTTTCAGGGTAAAGAGAAGTGAATGACTTTTCTCTTAAAAGGGGACATACTGAAAAACATGTTTGTGTGCTTATGGGAATGATCCAATAGATAAGAGACTGATGATTAAAGACAGGGGACAAAAGAAGGGGAAAAGAAGCCTTTGAGTAGATAAGAAGGCCAGATTTGGAGAGTTGAGGTTGGTAAGGACTAGGATACATTTTTCATTATGACTGGAAAGAACAGTGAGAAGATGAGTCCAGATGCACGTGGACTGGAGCTTCGGTGGTGAGAGGATGAAAGATTGTGCAAGGTCTGAACTTTCTTTGTGTGAGGTTTGAGGCGGGACTGAGAGAGGTTGGAAGAAAGAGGATTGGCTGTAAAATCAGAATCTTGGTGAGTAGAACAGTTTCTGAGGGGAGCTTTATAGTATTGCTGGGCCGTAAGGAGTGCCCATTTGTGGTTCATAATAATAATCGTAAGAGGAAGGTAGCCCTGTTGAAGTGTTTTTTAGCAGTATTCATCTACTCAGAGGTACGTATAAAGAATGCAGATAAAAGGCGGGGAGAGATGGATTGGGGGAGAGGAAGGTCTCTGGAAGGGAGAGGAGATTGGGATTGCCTCTAGTCCTTAAGGGTGTCTAATGTGTCCTTTCTCTGGATGGTACAGTCCCTCACTAGACAGGCAGATCTTGAGTTGGATTTCAGACTCCACTTACCCACGAGGCAGTGGACAACCTTTATAACTGTGTGCAGTGACCCCGAACCTGGGGCTCAGTACATGAATGTAATGGAAAAAAGTCTGGTGCTTAAAACAGTAGGAATTTGCTTGGAAGATGAGAAAACCATGGCCTGAAAATGGCAATGAGAAACAAGGAGGACCCTTGTTCCAACTCCTCACACCAAGGCATAAAGGATCTGAGAGAAAAAAGAAAAAAACTTTGTTAAAAGTTTGCAGGGGGGTTGATGGACCTGGGGAGACCAATTTCAGGAAGACAGGGTGAAGGAGTTGATCTGGGGAGGCTGAAGGTGCAGAGGAGTCTGGTGGTCATGGAATAAGAACTCTAGGGCATGGTGGAGGAAGGGCTTTGACGGTGGATTGGGGCAGATTGGGGAAGATGCAGAGTAGTATTGGAGTATGGGCCAGTATCAGTTGTCTAATGAAGGTCAAATGTCTGATAGTGACTCAGCTAACAAGGAAAATAGGATGTGGTGAGATGAATCCTCTCATGGAGATAGCTCTGTGGTCTTGCATATGTACTTACTGGAATGGCAACTCCAGGGAGAACTGCTCCTTTGGGTTACCCAAGGCAGATATCATGGGATGGAGGTGAGGTTGTGGTAGGGGTGGGGGTCCTCCCTTGAGCTTCCCAAGTGGGGTGGCACTAGCAGCTTACAGGAGAGTCTCTTTGAGTCTCATGGAGTGAGTTTTTAAATGTCTTGGTGATGACCCAAGAATTGGTCACCCAAAAGACCACAGATCATTGGGAATATCTGCAGTGACTAATTCTTTACCTCTGCTGCATTTTTCCCACAGCATGCCATAATATATTTCCAGAAAAATGTTATTTTATTTACAAAAGAACACAATTACCTTGTCAAGGTACCCATTGAAAAGCTTAAAGAATTGTTTTATTGTTAATTTTTCTACCTGCCACTCAACCTACCGATGCTGCTGTTTTCTACTCTAAAAGAGATAAATATATTTAAATCTCGTATCACTGTCAAGGTCACCTTTTAAGTACACCAAATATAGCAACATATATCTGTGGGTTTCCTAACATGCTCTTTTCCATTGAAGTCTTTTAAAAAAGACGTATCTATTGTGTTCTTTTGACCAATTACAAGTACATACACACTTGATTAAACAATATGTTATATATTGTAGCTTAAAATACCAAGTATTATTTAACATTTTTAAACTGACATTTTAAAAAAGGCAGTTACGTGGTGGAGGGAGCATGTTTTGTTATGTTACAAAATAACTATATGATATAGCATATCATAGCTGCTTTTATTACAGAAACCTCTTTAAAAACTGAGTTTACATTTAAAAAAATCCTCATTCCCTTTAATGTAAACTATTATGAATCTGTCACCCATGGATTTTCTTAAATCTTTTATGGGAAGCTATTTATATTTTTCCGTCTGCACCATTTCTTGCAGTAAAGACTTTTATAGCCTGTTACTTCTTCTGTTTGAAGTAAAAAATTTTATTTCTGCTGAAGTTACACTTGTAAACTTAAAATGTTGTATCTTTCAGGTTTTCAGCCTATGCTTACCTTTGTGATTTATAGATTTAAAAAAAGATTTTAAAAAAATCTTCCTTGCTTTTGTCTTGTAGCCACAAATTCCTAACCTTAAAATCAGTTCTTTTCCTATAATAGTGTTCCTTCCCCTATATTCTCTCATTACATTTCTCCAGATTTCCTCGAGCTCTGTTCTGATCTTTCTTGAGATGTAGCAATCAGAACTGCCAAATATAAAATCTACATTGAGAATCATAGACTAATGTAAGTTCAGTGCTGGATGGGATCTTAGAATCTTCCACATTAAAGCTTCCCAACCTTTTTGCTACCTGCACACTGCTCGTCTATTCTCATCAGTAACTTTTCATTTACATGCAGCGATTCTTAATGAAGCCGAATTTGAAGGCAGGAAGGAAGGCGAGCATGGAGGAACTCTTCTAGCAGGTTTTTAAATCCTTGTGTTGGATTATGTAGTTTTAAAAGGACCCTTGGAGATTTCGAAACGGGTCTTTTACTGATCTAGTACAAGCCTCTTATTTTAAGGATGAAAAAAATAAATTGGAAATTTGAAATGATTTACCCCAAGCTATATAGCTAGTAAATGGCAGAGGTATAGAACTGGGTCATTTTCTTCTGAAAGCTGTGTACAAATGGCATTAAAGGTAATTTAGTAGCCTGTATGATAAACTATGCATATATATTCCTGAGCCTCTGATTTTAGTGACTTTTTTGCCTTACGATATTATAGTAAATCATGTGAAATGCCTTGAAAATGAGTAAAAGAGTCTTGTAATATTGATGTATCACACTCTAACCTTGGATGTACTTTTTAAAAATAAAAAAAATAAACTGAGGGGAGGAGAAAGCTAATACATTTGAGCTACATTCTAGTAGAAATTTCATATGAATTGATTTTAAAAATAATAATACAAATTAATATATATACACACTATGATTATAAATTTAAAAATGTATATTCATTATCATAATATGGAGACAATTTGGACTGCTATAAATAGAGTTTAGTTTTCAGTATGTTCATTATTTTTAGTAGTTGAGTTCATGATAAAAAATTTGATACCAGCTATATGTGCATTTAAAAAAGTTCACCAGGACACTTATTACAAATTGCACATTTGCATGCTATAAGCAAAATTAATTTCCCAGCATATGACCAAATTCATATGCAAGGTTAGGGAAAATATTATTTATTGAGTGTTTATTATATCTTGATACATTTATATGTGTATGCCTTGTTTTCTTCTTAAAATATTGCTGTAAGGCAGATATTATTCCTATTGTTACATTAGTTTATTCAATAAATACTTGTTGAATTGCTACTGTATGTGGGTCCTAGGGATACCCAGGTGCATTGATGATTCAGAAGCCTCAAACAGACAAGGAAACAGTCGCCTACAGTTATAATCAGAGGCATGGTGCGGTAGGCAGAATAATGGCCACTGAAGATGAGGAGATTATTCTGGATTGTCTGGCGGGGTCCAGTCTTACCCCATCAGTCTGCAAAAGTGGGAGAGGAGGGAAGGGGTGGGTCAGAGAGATATGATGTGAGGATATGATGTGTTAATGGCTTTGAAGGTGCAGGAAGGGGCCACGAGCCACGGAATGTGGCTGCCTCTAGAAACTGGAAAAGGAAAGGCAATGGATTTACCCCAGAGCCTGCAGAACGGATTGCAGCCCTGCGGACAACTTGATTTTAGTCTAGTGAAGACCTGTGTTGGACACTAATATATAGAACTGTCAGATAATACATTTGTGTTGCTTTAAGCCACTAAGTTTGTGGTAAATTATCACAGCAGCAGTGGAACACCAAGAGCCGTGGTAGAGGAAATCATGAGATATGTGAGAGCTATGAGATACCATAGATTTGGAAGGTGTTTGTACTGAGTTCTGAAGGGTCAGTAGAAGTTAACCAGCTGGGAAGGGGAAAATTAATGGGGGTGGGGGGCAGGGAGAGGGAGGAGGAAGGATATTTAAAGTAAAAGAAGTAAAATGTAAAGTTGTGGATATGACAGAGACAGTGACTTGGGGGAGGATTACTAATTGGTTCACTTGCATAGACAAAATGCATGAGGCTCGGAGTGATGAGGTAATTCTTGGGGAAGTGAGCAAGAATCAGATCATGGAAAATCTTGTGTGTTAAGCAGAATGTAGGGATGACGAAAATGATACTTGAGGAAATAAGACAGCTTGCTCAAGTTCTCATGGCTAGTCAATGACGGAGCCTTGTCCACATTGATCCAAACTCATATTCTTCTGCTTACATAACCAATAAAGTCGACCTCTCCTGTGAAAACAAATAAAATTTAGGGGGTTTTTTGGAGACAGTTTCCTATGCAGTGAATATTTTTAAAGCAGTATTTTGTTTTTCCCAGTGATGACCAGCAGACAGTTGACAACTTGACGGTAAATGCCCTAGTTTCTGCATTCAGGATGTTCTGGTCGCCAGAGTGTGTTGCTGGAATTACTCTATCCAGTGGAATACTGTCTGAGGCAAAGGGCTCGTGATCTTAGCTCACTTTTTGAAGCATGACTTTAGGTTGCTACCTCCCCTGCTACCCTGGTCCTTTATATTTCTTGGATGTATAAGTGTCTCTTGTGTGTAGGGAATCCTCTGTCTTCACCCTCAGAGTTCTTAGACGTTTGCATCCTTTTCCCCAGTCTGGGCATTCTTGGGGTTTGATAGAACTAATCTCTAATGATCTATTTGTACGTACAGCAGCTTTTGCCACATGACATATTATGTACATACGAATATTCTTAAATAATAAGAGGATTCTGATTATGGAAGATGAAAGTGTTTGACTTTACTAAATTTTATAATGAATAAATTTTATATATTGAATATTCTTAAAATAAGAATAGCCTGTTCATGTCAGATTAATTGCATGTGTGGACTCCTTTAAGTCTTTGCTTTCTAGTAATTTTTTGACACAGCTTTTATTTGGTGGTTCTTAATATTTTTTTCTGTTGATGTTTTAAACATTTTAAACATTTATGGGCAGGGTTTGAGGGAGGATAAAACACCACCAACAGCAACCACTCAAATTCTAATGAGTAACTTCTCAATTTTAAAAATTAAAGAAATACACACCTATGATTACCAAAAAAACCCATCCAGGTTTATATAGTAACAAAAAATAGTTATTCTCTCTTTACTCACTGCAACACCTCCCAGAAGCAACTAATTTCTTTTTTATAAGAGCTTCTCCTTGTATCATTTATACATTGCCATATTCTAAATATGATGAGTATGCCATTATCTTTCAATTCATCGATATTAGACATTGTCTACTGACATTCTATTTTGGTAAATATATAGGAAATAGCTTTCTTATGCCACTATTCACTTCCCTTCTTCATTATTGAATTTTTAGATAAATAGATATTCAGGGGTGTCATTATTATGCCTGTCCAAACATTATTAACAGCCAAGCATTGAAGTTTACTGTAGTTCTGTCCTCTCTGTTTCACCTGAAATTAATAATTGTCTTGTTTTTATATGCCTAGTTTTCTTTGCACCCATTGCTAATTCTTCCCACATTTTCCGGTGGCCTGACAGTACAATTTTCCACAAAGTCAATCACATTAAGGAGGCTATCACTTCTAATATTGTTTCTGGGAGAGATCTCTTCTGGAGACATGCTTTCCAGGCCTGCTGTTCAGCCAGCATGCTGGCTGTTTTCTTTGCTTTTCTCCTAGTTTGGAATGCCTATTTCTTGGATCTCATGGATTTTTATTGCTTTTGCTTTTGCTTTGTTTTCCTCTTTTGTACTGTTTCCTCATTTTGTCTGTGTGTATCTTTTGCAATTTTTGTCAAGTTAAAACAAGGATACAGAGCGGTTGCAATGCTAATGGCTGCCCTCATCTACTCCAATTTGAATTTCCCTGCTCTTTTCTGTGATCTCCTTTCACCATTAGTGTGAGAGTCACTTTGCTCCTTTCTGGGTTGGATCTCTCTTTTTTATGCTTCTCATATCTTCCTCCTTCTTGATTCTCAAACTGGGTTTTGTGGAGGACATCTCCTAGGAGCTTCTTGAAAAATGATCTGTGGGAGCAAATTTTAAAGGCATATTATGGGTAGGTTGTCTTTATTCTATAAATACTTATTGTAATACTGTAATGAGGACTCTGAGGGATATGGAGATATAAAAAACTATTTCTGCCCATGGAGAGTTTATAGAATAGGTGGACAGACAAGAAATCTATATGATATCATTAAAGTAAAATTTTAGAGTGAAACAAAATCATAATTCAAGGGCTTTTCCAAGATACGTGTAATTAATTGTTGTATGAAGAGGAATAATTACCTTTTATGAACTCAGAGCAAGGAAACCTAATTGGGATGGAATGTTCTGGAAGAGGTGGTTGTTAAACCTTGGGATGGGAGTGGTGGGATTTTGATAAATGGAAATGGTCAGAAGGACTTTTTATATGGATATAAAATTTTTATGTAAAAACAGTATTAAGAATATTCTATAGAAAAAGAAATGTACCTCTTTGATCTGAACACAGTATTGGACAGAACTAGGGGATAAAGTTGGAAAAGTAAACTGGTGATAGATTATGGAGGACATTAAACTGCAGGCAAGGCAATTTGAATTTATTCTTCAGGTTAGTAAGTAAATGCTAAGATGAGAATTTATGTATCCAGAATGTCATCTAATTGGGATTATAGTATATACACTTGTGTGTGTGGCTCCTTTCACTTAGTGGAAAGCATGTGAGATTGCATCCATGTAGTTGCATGTATCAGTGGTTTGCTTATTTTTGTTGCTGAGTAGTGTACCATTGTATGCAACTACCATACTTTGTACATTTACCAGTTGATATTTGGGTTGTTTTCATTTTTGGACCATTACAAATAAGGCTGCTATAAACATTTGCATACAGGTTTTGTGTAGACATATGTTTTCACTGCATACAGGTTTTGTGTAGACATATGTTTTCACTTCTCTTGGGTGAATACCTAGGGATAGGACTGGTGGGTTGTATCACAAGGGCATGGTTAGCTTGACAAACTGCCAACTGTTTTTCAAAGTGGCTGCACCATTTTACACTCTCACCTGCAATGTATGAGAGTTGCAGTCATCCACATTTTCACCAGCACTTGGTATAGTCATTCTCTGAAAGCCATTTTAATATGTAGTTTTATCTCATTGAGGTTTGAATGTACCTTTCTGTAGTGATTAATGATGGTGAGAATCTTTTCATGTGCTTCTTTGCCATCCATATACCTTCTATGGTCATGTATTGGTTTAAATCTTTTACCCATTTTTTAATGAATGTGTTTATTATGTGTTAAAAAGATGTTTGTTCATTGTAAATTCAAAAAAATGCAGAATAGTACAAGTAAGAAAGTAAAGCAACTTAAATCACAATTCCCAGGAATAACTATTTTAATAAGTTAACATTCCGCACATTTCTCCCTCTGTGTATGTATATAGATAGAAGGACAAATGAGTGGATGGATGATAAATGGATGGATGAGTGAATAGACAGGAAAAAATATAAAAATGAAGTCATATCAGATACACTGATTTCCATTGAGATATATTTCATATAGAGTGGTACCCCCCTCACCCGTGGTTTCTCTTTCTCCAGTTTCAATTATCTGTCGTATAGTACCATAAGACATTTTGAGAGAGAGATAGACCACATTCACAGAAATTTTATTACAGCGTATTGTTATAATTGTTCTATTTTATTTTTGTTATTGTTTTTAATCTCTTACTGTGCCTAATTTATAAATCAAACTTTATCATAGGTATATATGTATAGGAAAAAACCATGTATACAGGCTTTGGTGCTATCTGTAGTTTCAGACATCCACTGCATATATCCCCTACAAATACAGGGGGCCTATTATCCTATGAAATTCACCCTTTTCAAGTGTACAACTCAGTGGTTTTTAGTATATTGACCATGTCATGCTACCATCACCACTTTTAATTTCAGAAAATTTCTCACTCAGAAAGAGAACTCCACAGCATAAGCAGTTATTCTCCATTGCCCTCCACCCTCCAGTCCCAGGCAACAGCTAATCTACCTTTTCTCTCTATGGATTTGATATTTTAGAAGTTTTATGTAAATGGAATTTCGTATTATGTGGCCTTTTGTGTATGACTTCTTTGACTTAGCGGTGTTGTTTTCAGGGTTCATCCATGTTGTAGCGTGTCTCAGTGCTTCATTCTCTTTTATAGCTGAGTGATCCTCCATGTGTGGACATACTGTATTGTGTTTCTCAATTCCCTCCTCAGTTATGGATGTTCAGGTCGTTTCTGCTTTTCGGCTGTTATAAATCATGCTGCTACAAACATTTGTGTACAAGTTTTTGTATGGACATATGTTTTCAGTTCTCTTGGGTTTAAATACCTAGGAGTGGAATTGTTGTAGCCAATTTTTTAAAGTGAGTTGTCTATTTTCTCATTACGGACCTCTGAGGAATATAAAGTTTTAAATGTTGACTTTACAGACGTGTGTATCTTTTAACTTAGGTAATTCCAGAATAGCTCTATGTTCAAATTTTGATATAGATTTAATGAAAGGTTTATACAAGCTTGATTGTCCAATGTATTCCAAATATTATTAAATCAAATTAAAAAATTAACTTGTATTGATCTGAATTGTTTAAAAATATGTAAAGTAGGCCAGGCACAGTGGTGCACATCTGTAATCCTACCACTCTGGGAGGCTGAGGCAGGAGGATCACTTGAGCCCAGGAGTTTGAGGTTGCAGTGAGCTGTGATGACGCTACTGCACTTACCTGGGGCAACAGAGCGAGAATCTTGTTTCAAAAAAAAAAAAAAAGTAAAGTTAACCCTTTAAATTATTTTTATTTTATCTTAAATGTTTCTTCAGATTTTACTTCCTAGAATTCATTTAGTCACTGACTGCATGAATATTTCTTGATATTGCCTTTTGGGTGCCTGGCGTCATACTGAGGTATTGACTTAAAGCATATGAGGGAATAACTTCGTGTACAATTATGAGATGTAAAATGTAGTCCTACTTATTTCATGATATGGATGTGATTTTGTTAATATTTCTGTGTCTTCTCACAATTCACATGCCTCCTCCACTAACGACTATTCAAGATACACATATAAATAAATCTCCAAGTTACATTCAGTGACTTAAATAAAAGTTCCTCCAAAGCTGTCTGTTATTTTTTTGTTTGGGGTGTGCGTGATGTAGGATGTCACACCGTAAGTAATGGAACCGTGCCTGTCGTGTTGTTGCTTTCAGCATTGCTGACAGACAGAATGCCCTGGAGGCTGAGCTGAGGGCAGTGCAGGCCTCTCGAAGAGACCTGGAGAACTTCCTAAAGTGGATCCAGGAAGCCGAAACCACAGTGAATGTGCTTGCGGATGCCTCTCAGCGGGAGAATGCTCTTCAGGAGGATATCTTGGCCAGGGAACTCAAACAGCAGATGCAGGTAAATGCACGGGAAACTACAACCGGTATTTGTGTTTGTACCGTGCTCTTCTGATCCATCTCTATGCAAATTTATTACTGTTAAAAGGTGAGGTTGTCACCTTGTTCTGCTAGGAAATCCCTGCTCTCCTGTGATTAATTGGTTTCTGGCAATAAGATCTGTAAAATATTTTTACTTAATATTAGAGGGAAAAAAACATTTTGTTTTATGGAAGTAATAATTGTTTACTTAGAGTTAGAGGCTCATAGCTATTCTGTTTTCCGTCATTTTAAGCCCTATTACAGTTAGCTTTATTGAATCCTAAATTATAAGGGCATTTTCCCTTAATGTGAAGTTGTTTCTTTCCTCATTTATTATACATACTTAATATAAAAACTGCAAAAACTCTATGGCTTAGTTTACAACTAAGAATATTAGGCTGAAAGGTATTACTTTTATGTCTTTAGCTTGATAACTATGATTGTATACAGTCTGAGGTTCGAAGTATGCTAATATAAAATCTTTCTTTTAAAAAAATTACAAAGAATCTCATGAAGCATGTCTGAATCTTTTTTCTGCCCCCAGGTAGTTCTGCTTCAGTGCCCTTGAGTGCCCTTGAACCTCCCATTTTGTCTGCCTAGATTGATCTATTCTTGCCAGTCACGTGGGCCTTCTCACTTAGAACTTAGTTCAAAACCTATTTCAGTGGGGAACTCTCCTTGTCCACCAGAGTTTTACGTGTCATTACTTCTTTATGCCATTTCATTCTCACATCAGTTTGACCATTATTTTTCTGATATGCTGGTGAACACGTGTCCCGTTGTCATTGGACGCGTGTCTCTACCTGTCCCAGTTGATCCTGTGGTTCTTCAAGGACAAAGATGATATTATTCCCTATTGTTGCCTATGCAGTGCCCTGAGGGCAAATCCTAAGGAAATACTAACTGCCACTTTTGGACCCTGGCTTCACCATTATGAAATTCAGTATTGATGACCTTTTTTGATTTTGTTCTTAGGAACTCTTTTCCCTTGAAGTATCAATATCAAGACAATTTTAAAAAATGTCAGCAAATAGTGGATCTGGATAACGGGTCTTGGGGCTTGCTTTCGACTACTCTTATCTTACAGTTTTTCTCTAAGTTTGAAATTATTTTCATTAAAAAGTTACAAAATTTTAAAAAGAGACCTTTTTGGAATAGGCCTATTTATAACTTGTTCCCAGGCATAAAGACTCTTACGGTGTTTTACTGTTAACATTCTTTAGATTAACTTAATGAAAATCTGCATTTATTTACATTACTTCTTATTTCCTGTTCATTTCCCAGTACTTTTGTGACTTGGTAATGAGTATGACCAGGCAAGTATCACAGTTAAATCCGATCCTTTGTTTCATGCTCTGGAGTCTCATGAGGTCACCGTAAATGTTAATTGATAAAATATTTAGCTATCATCTGGATTTTAGGGGATTACAGAGGGCTCTAAATGTGGATAGATGCTGCAACGTATTATTTTTTATCATTTAAACAACTATAAGCCTGACCTATAAATGCTCACTCATACTTAATTTATGTAACGATGTTCATTTCAACAGCTATTTAGGCTATGCACTTGATAGGTAGCAGTTTACATAGACAACGAGTTAAAAAAGGAACCTTGAAATGATCCTTGGTAATGAGCACCAGCAAAACACAGGCCTGTTGTAGACTTTAATGATGTCTTCTGACACATTTAATCTTAGGATACATTCTTCCCATAGCCAAAACTCTTCTCAATATTTAATGAATATTCAAACCGTGGGAGACATAAATGTAAATAGAAATGTTTAAAATCTTTCTAAATAAAAATAGCTCAGCACAGGATTACTTGTCGTATGGCAAACAGCATTGAGAAGGAAAGGTTGCTGACAAAAATACTAAAATACATTATAACATGTATAATAATTCTTCTCGAAAAGTATCTAATGTTGCTGAAGTAGAATCTTTTGACTCATAGAAAGTAATAAAGAGGGCATTTATTAAGAGCTTACTGAAATCCCTTTGTTTATCTAAAGATAAATGCGTACACTTGTTTATGTTTAGGATGTTTCATATAATGGTAATTTGCATGATTTTTCACTCCCTCCTTTATTAGATGTGCCTAATTTTAAAGCATTCTCTCCATTTTATTTAGAAAATGTTCTATGGCTTTATTTTGAACTCGTTATGTGGGTAGATGACTGTTAGAGACTTAGTACCTTTCACTGAGTATTTCTGAGGCAAGAGAATTTTAATTTTTCTATGGACTTGGTTTTGATTCTCCTTTTGTGTGAATGAACAGACATTTAAAATGGAAACTTGTTTGACAATGGAGAGGTGTTTGTTGAAGGAAATGACTGTACAAAAGCACGTAAAACCATAAAATAAATTTTCTGGTGGCGTGGTGGTGGTTACGTGTGCTCTACAGAAGGTGGAACAAGGACCTTAGTGTATCCGTGCTCCATGCAGAGGGGTGTATATAGAAATGCTTAGATGACACATTCACTATTCATGCTTGTTTCATGTCTTGTGACAACCACACGCAGGGACATGGGACTATTTCATGAAGATGAAGTTTATTCTGTATTCAGTTTAAGGTGAATCTTGGGTAAATTTTGATAAAGGGACAGCTCTAAAGCACATGAAGGATGAAGATGAAGATTAATTTGGGGGAGTATGCTATGATACACACAAATTCTATCAGGGTTGGATGTCATTTGGATTTATGTTTCATTGCCCTGCTGCTAGGCTGTTAGGTTTTATCCTTCAGCAGAGGCCTTTTGGTAAGAGAAAAGCTGATCCTTTAGAGACTTGCAAGAGAGACAAGCTCCTTAAGAGCTGAGTAGTCCAGATCATAGAGGGTCTTGTATGCCATGCTGAGTATATTTTTACCTGGTGGCAATGGGGAGAAGGAATAAAGGTTACTAAAGAAGAGTAATGCAATGGGGTTTTTGCTTTATGGGACTCTAACTGATGATATTATCAGGAATGGATTTGAACGAGGCGAGAGTGGCAGCAGGGAGGTCTGTTGGGATATCCCTGTAGCCCTCCATGCCAGAGGTGATAATGACCGGAAAGGAGGCAATGGTAGGGCAAGACCTAATGACCTGATAGTCAGGGAAGGGGGAGAGACAAGGAGGTGGTATCAGAGCCCGAGAGACTGGGAACATTCGAGAAGAAATGCCAGGGCTGGGGTGCAAGTTGGTGGTAAGTGTGAGAGGATGGTACACATTCCATTTTTACTGTGTTGGAATGAGACATTTGAGTGACATCCAGGAGGAGATGCCTGGTATGAGGTTGTTGCTGTGAATCTGTATTCAGATGAGAGAATTTGGCCAAAAATGCAAAAACTTTTTATTTTATTTTTGTGCTCTTGAGTGAAAGCCTATTGACTTCCAACTAGTTTATTAATTCAAATGCATTTATTCTTCATTTTCATGCCCATCTCCTAGAATGTTATTATTTTAATTCTTTTTTAAAATTTAAGCTTTACATTTTAGCAGTATGAATTGAGATGCTCTGATTCTTTCCTGGGTAAAATCCTGAGGCCCTTTTGCTTTCTGGGGTGGTGTCATAATAGGTGGCTGGTTTTGCTCTCTTAACAATTTGTGTCTTAGGATTATTATATTTTCGTCTCCTGTGTTCACGTTTAGCCTAATTTTTCATCCTCTCGTTTCATAGATACAGATTTTGATTGTAGAGTGTTTCAGATCTCCTTCCATACCCTGCTCCATGCACAGCACTGTGTTTGGGGTAAATACTTCATCTGCTGGTTCTGGAACAGAAATGATAGCTTCATATTTTTTATAGCAACTTCATTGGTATATAATTCACATGCTATACAGTTCATCCATTTAGATTTTACAATTCAGTTGGTTTTAGTATATTCACAGAGTTGTGCAAACATTGTCACTATCAAGTTTGAACATTTTCATCACCTCAAAAAGAAAGCCTTTACCCTTTAGCAATCAATTCCCATTCCCACTCCTAAACAATCATTAATATGATTCTGTCTGCCTGCCTAATAACTTAGTATTTTAAATCATGTTTTTTGAGTACACCCTCTGCTTTTGGCTTGTAACATATATAAGACATTGTTATCCTCACCAGAGGGAGGCAGTATAGACTCTCGGTATAGTCCTTCAGGGAAAAAAACATGTGGACAGAAGCCACAAAAAACACTGCTTGATAAACAAACTCTGTAAGACTCAACAGGACTTTAAATCATGCTAAAATGAAGGACTGAAAAGGCAAATGAAAGAAAAGAAGAGAAACCAATACTTAAACACTGTGTTTCTTTTAAAGAGTCATGGTAACATTCGAGAGAGGTGAAACTGTGGCATTGCCCAGGTTACTAATTTGAGCAGGATGCTGATAATGAGAAACATCTGGGTTCTATTTCTGGCTGTGCCCTCTGACCCAGTCATTTCATCATCCGGGGTTATTTTGCTCATCTCCTGGCAGTACTTTACTCCAATTGCTATTTGTAATGGTATTCAGACTGCAGTAGAGAGTGTGTCTCAAGAATGCATACATACACATAAAAGCCAAAAAATTCTGAATTGGGTCTTCATATGATCTAATTATGGTCTCATATTTTCTATTCATAAAATTAAAACAGTTTTATGATAACTAAAATGAGACCATGAAAATGCTGTCTACAGGGGAATATTCAGTAGTCAATTACAGACTTTATTTTTTATTAACTTTGACATTTAGTTAGAGGAGTCCTAACCTATCCCATTTCTAATGCTTTCCTCCTAGGCAGTCATATGAGAGTCCGCTGGACAGCTCTGCTTTTAGGGTACCTTAGGTAAAGCCACATACCCCCTGCAAGTATTTTTGTTTTGTTTTGTTTTGCTTTTTTGTTTTAGATGATCTCGTGCTGAGACCTGTCCAGAGGTGATTTATTAGCACGTAATGTATGGGCTGCTATCCTTAGAGTCGAGTACACTTCTGCTCTTCTCAGGATTTATAACAGGGTCTCTTGTTCACTAATTCACAGAGCACAGCCGGAGCTGTATTTATCAGGTAGTGAACGCATCCCTCTTTAGAGAGGGGGAATGCTGCTCTGTCTCTCAACATAAACCAGCTACAAGGCATGCACCGTGGTGGTGGCGGCGATATGTTGAATCTCTGTTCCCAGGGGATGTCTGCTTTGTATCTGCAGCTTTAATGTTTCACTTAATATCCTCTTTGGCTACTGAGCGCACTCCTCTCCGGCAGCCAGCAGTGCTTGGCGGCTCGACAACTTGCTTCGTTTCTGGCCATGCCAGGCTGAGCAAGTGCTGGCTGTGAGCATCTGCTGGGGGGCTTTCCGTGTGGCGTTTGTCTTTGCTTTTTAAATTGAGAAGAACTTGAAGGAATACCAGCCTGCTTTTTCCTAGAGCCTAAACCCCTGTATCTTTCAAATGCATTCCTGGAAACGAGCATGCTCAGAGAACTGGCAAATCATTGTCCAGTGACCGGGAGGAAATGATCGTTGCTCTTCATTTATAATGCAAATTCTGAGGTGTCTTCAGAAGTGTGGTAAACTTAAAATGATGGCTGTGGTGAGAACGTCTCTGCAGAAAGTTGTGGTTTTGTTGCATCGTTTACAAAGGATGGCAGTTTCCTCTCCTCGGTATCAGAAGCTCTGTAAGGTAACTGAGGGATTGAAAATAAGGATCTCGGGTGTCTGACAATTCTACTGTTTCTCAGGCTCTAAAAACTAATCTCTCAGGGTTCTTATCAAGGAAAAATTTCCTTTCTTAGTAACTGCTTGTAAAAGCTGTTAAAGTGAATTGCTTAATTAAATTTTGTTTTAAGAATCTGAAACAGGTACAGTTTTAGTACATAGTTTATTTTGCAATTGACACAACCTTGTCTTCTGAAATGGGTTAGTGAACTGTCTGGAGAAAATATGGCAAAACTACTATATTTATTAAGACCTGTTACCTCTCTGGGATTTTGCAGTGTCTTAATATTGAATGGCATGTTAATTGTATGTAAATTTCAGTAAAATTAAAAGAAGACTTTAAAATAATCTTTCAGGAGATCATTTAAAAACTGCCCATCTTTTTATAGCCGATTACTTTTTCGGTTAAAAGGTTAAAGCACACTTAAAAAATGATCAGACTTAATCTCATCATAAAACATCCCCTATATTTTTAAATCTCCGTATGTTATAGTTACACTTGAAGAACTTAATTTCGTGTGGACAGGTGGATTAAGTAGACTTTCAGAAGGCAACTTGTTTGACAGTTGCAAATTTCCACGTCATCCTAAACATATACCATTGAATTGGCTGCTGTATTTTTTTTAAGTTAGCTATTATATTTTTGATCACAGTTTTGTTTTATTCAAACTATGTTCATACTATTTCATCACTGTTGTTAAGAATTAGAGCTATTTGATGTAAAAGGAGGAAATTATAATAGGAATGCTAAAGCAACACCACAATACCATGTTCTTTCCCGTTATATTCTTAGTACCGTACTCAAGAATGCATCTTGTTGCTCTGTTAGCTGCCCGGGTTCATTTGTAATTGGAAAAACTGCCTCTAAGACAATATTATTTTTCTGCTAATGTGAAATATGACATGTCCAGGCACCCAGACTGTGCATATATGACAGCAGATTGGGATGGGGAAGCAGTATTCCATTACCTTCATCATATCACATTGTTATTTCTTACAGCTTGGCCAATTCAATGTATTTCTGTCTGGACACTTTTCTGAAAAGTTTTGGAAGACAGATTAAGATAGTGAGGCATTCTTTGTAGAAATACTTAAAAGTGTTTTCATTTGTATAGTTAATTAAAACTTAATATAATTTCATTAGTTCAGTTGCAAAGATTTTTGAACCTAATTATTTCAATGTGTTGTGTTTTGGTTCATTTCCTGGTAAACATTTGTGTTTTTCATGAAAGGGCAATTTTGATAATAGGGAAGAAAAAACTCATTCACTAATGCATGTTATTTTTTTAAGCTACCAGTGTGAACATATAAAACATTATTTTTTAAATAGCTGGGTCGTTTTTCTGATCCATTTGTATGTGTACTTTCACAAAACCAAATAGAATATTTTTCTCATGTCATGTGACCAAGACATTCAGTTAGTGTAAGGTATGAAGCAGCGGAAGTCAAGTACTGGAAAAAGTTGCTAATTAGTTTCATAATTATACCCAAAATAAGCCCAAGTTAAGTTATAGAAGTTATGTGTAAGCTAACTCCCATCAGATGCAGTCTTTGACAATACCTGAGATTTATAATTTTATTTCCTAAAGATGCCATTAAAACTTAAATATTTAGAATGAATGTTACTTTTTTCTTTTAGAAAATTAAAATTTGTATTACTTACTGTCGAAATGTTATCTTCCACATATTCTTTTCACAAATGCAAAATTAACAACTGCCTGGATAATGCAATGAGAAACGTACAATTCCAGTACTGTCCAGCAGGTGTCAATATAAGGCAGTGATATATGAGATGTTGGCGAAAGAACTGAAAATCCAGATTAGGAAGTGGCACAATTACTATGAAATAAATGAGCTAGTAACAGATATATTTTATTTGCGTGGTCGTATTTTGAAAACTCATCTTAGTTATTGAACTATATTAATTCATATGTTATAAATAAAAGTTTTACTTGCAGAATTAAGTATTAATTAACAGTTGCCACCTCAAATATTGACATAAGCGTGTATACCAAGTGAAAATACTTAATTGTATTTTAATTCTCAGTAATCTGTGTGTTGTACTTTAAAGTTTAAATAGGGTTGGCATTTATTTGCTTTAAGACACTGTAAATTCTCTTCCCCGATTATAAATGCTGTCATGACTTTCTCCCTATACTTCCTACATTCTCTAAATTTAGTTTCTTAGAAAGGCAATACTGTAAGTTTCAATGTTTCCCCTTAAAAATGTAGAGAAAATGTATTGTAAATACATTTACAGACTGAAGAGAATGAGAAAAAAATGTTGCATAACCTAGATGAAACTTGATTTAACATTCATGTTGGCATTTTGAAATCTAATATCTGTTACTATTTTTATCTCTGTTTTAATTGTTCCTTGGAATCACTCTTTTTTACATATTATATGAAATTTTAGTCATTTATGAGACTTTTTCCTCAGTGGCACCTCATCTTTCTATGCTTATTTTCATACCTCTCTCATCTGTCAGAAAATATAATGTGTGTTACACAAGTGGAAATTCGTGTAGAATATTCTCATTTTGTGGGTTTTCCCTGTATGTTTCAAAGAGAATGGAGGAATGAAGTGAGACACTTCACAGTTCTCAGAGTTAAAATATACTTTTCACCCCTCAGCTTATTTACACATTCATTTGTATTTTCTGCCTTTAAAAATATTTCTTCCTATTTATACATCCCATAAAATTTGGGCAGGAAGCTAAAACATAAGTTCTGTTTACTTGGAGATATAATTAGCAGCATTGAAATTGCCCTGATGACCTAACATCACCCTATACTGTTTGCTGATTTTTCCAGATTTGGTTTTGATTGCTTAGTTCCTTGAAAATATTCATGAGTATAAAAAATAATTTTTCTTCTCATAGAGCACAGTAAAAGCAAAACTGAATGTAAATGATTTTAAAAATAATATTGACTTTGTTTTCATTGTTATATAATTACTTCGGGGTGTTTTACATCATTAAATCTTTGGATTAAAAGCTGGTCGTCTGAGTTTATGTTGAGTCAGAAAGGATTTTTATAAGTCCTTTTTTTCTTAGTGCCAATTTTTGCAAAATGTTTAATTGAGGACATGGTAAAAGCAGCTTCTTGCAGAGTAGATTGGGATATGAGCCATTATAGAAGAATGAGAAAAAATTAAAAATTTCATGTTGTAAATTGAGTTCTTCATGACTTAAGCACTTTTACAAATTTTGATTTAAGTAATGTAACTTCTATTCGCCTGCATATATATGTAAATAACTTTAGCTTACTTGGTTTTAATCACCTCCAGACTTTTTTGATCATGTAATCCTATCAGCAAAAATATTTTAAATGTTTGGCTATATAGAGAAATATATTCATTTAAAAGCTATACACATATGTCATGGTAAAAATCATATGTTAAATACTAGTAGAAAATAACTTTGCTCTTACTTTCTTCAGTTGTCTTACTGCACCCCCACTGGTCGTCTTTTTCTGTGTGGTATACACACCATTTTGGTGACAAGTGGTTTACGTATAGAGTGAAACTGTTGCTATTCTCAACCAGGCCTTCTGAGGGGCTAAAGCTTTCAGGGTGCTGCTGATCTCAAAGTCATCCCTGGAAAACTGCATATTCTGTGGTATCAGAGCAGCTGCCTCTGAGTACTCTGTGAAAACAGAGGGACCAGAAAATTCCACCTGGCAAGTGACGATTGGTGATTTCTTGCTCTGTGTGTGTGTATGTGTGTGTGTGTGTGTGTTCATCTATGTGGATGCTTATAGTGCCAAGTGGTCACAGATTATGACCACAAAGGCACACTAATTTCTCAACAGATTTTCAGATTCACTGAGGAAGTAAGTTGATACATCATTTTTCATCTACATGTGTAGCTCCTTGGATTTAGAGTTAGTTAGGGTCGAGTATGTGGTTTTTCAGAAGATGTTGGATGGAGTGGTGGATTTTCAACTAGTTATATTTTCTTATATTTTTTACTTGCAAACATTTTTCCACCCTTTTTTTCGGGTGGAAAACTCTGCTATCCTTGAACAATTAAATCTTCAAGTGTTCCAGGGTGATAAAGCCGTACTTTGTCACGATCTGAATGTTGAGATATAGGAATTTTAAGGTCAACTCTCAGATTCCCTCAGTTTTTCTTCATAATCAAATCCCATATAGATTGAACTGGAGAGAAGGTCAAAGTCGTGACCCTCTGTCTGCAAGTTAGAATTTCCCATTGATCGTGTGAAGAATTGTCTCTTCTTGGTTGTATGAGAAACTCTTGCTTTGGTTAGTTCAGAAAATTCATGAAGGCTGAGGTTTAATGAAGAAAAATGGCATATGCAGAAGAATTTGCCTTCATTTAAGTGCTCTCCGGTGACGCCTTAATACCCTTGCAGATTGCTTCCTCTGCTTTCCATTTCTACACTTCCTGATCAGGTCGAGATTGCAAATAAAAGTGGGGTAGAGTCAAGGAAACAGTACCTACATTCCTACCTGTCACTGTCAAATATGTTTCCTGTGGCTTCCACAGGCACAAGCACTATTTTTTTTTTTTTTTTTTTTTGAGACAGAGTCTCACTGTGTTTCCCGGGCTAGAGTGCTGTGGCGTCAGCCTAGCTCACAGCAACCTCAAACTCCTGGGCTCAAGCGATCCTCCTGCCTCAGCCTCCTGAGTAGCTGGGATTACAGGCATGCGCCACCATGCCTGGCTAATTTTTTTTTATATATATCTTTTTAATTGTCCAGCTAATTTCTTTCTATTTTTTTTAGTAGAGACGGGGTCTTGCTTTCGCTCAGGCTGGTCTCGAACTCCTGGGCTCAAACGATTGTCCCACCTCGGCTTCCCAGAGTGTTAGGATTACAGACGTGAGCCACCACGCCAGGCCCACAAGCACTATTTTAGATAGCTCCTTGACCTCTGTTTTGCCATAGCTCCCCAAGTTTATGTGTATTGTCAGAATTTTTTTTAAAGTTAGCTAATTAACATTTTTAAATCAGGAAACTCATGCTATCGAGGACTTTTAGCTAAAAGCACTATAATTAGTTCTGATGTAATGCTTTGTCACTTAATTAAAAAGTAATTAATGCCATTCTACAAGATTGCATTTTAAAGATCTTTTATAGGCATGATATTCTTGTCATTTGCATGAGTCTCCGAATGTGATACTAGGACAGATCAGGAACAAACAGAAAGTCCTTCTGAGAGAGAATTGGAATATTGCTGTGGCTGTAGATAAAAGGTCCTTTTTTAGAGTATTATTTGATGATTGTAACTAAAAGGTTAATGGTTTTTGTTTTCCTAGGGGTAAAGTTTATTAAATTTCAAATGGAAATTTCCAAGCTATATGTACTGCTAGATTTTAAATGTACAGACATTATCTTCTCCCTCTTACTCTTGACTGTGAGCACTGCCAGCTTCTCTTAGTATATTTGGTAGTTTATTTTTAGTTCCCTAAAATAAGCAATTAGTAGAGCTCCAACTATAGAATAGGAGAATATAGAAAATTTCATGCCACGGTAGCTTTCTCAGTTTCACAAAATTTATTTATTTCTGGGCAAGGTAAATGAGTCCAGATAATTGAAACCGAAAAGGATATGAGGTACATCAGAGGGTTTCTTTTAATTTTTCTTCCTCTAGTTCATTCAGTTCTATGGAATTTTAAAAGATTAAATTATAACAAAGCTCACTTAAAAAAGCAGACTGTGCCTTTTAATGCTTAATAAATAATAGACTGATATGAAAGTATGGCTTAATCAAGCCTAAACAGGAATTTTGGAAAAACATCAAATGGGGAAAGATGTTTAACTGTTTTTACGATAAACAACTATTTTGCTTTTAAGAGAATCGAGAGAAAAATGGTCGACTCTAGCAATAAAATAACTATAAGCTTTCATGATGGGAAAATATCTTGGTACTGCTGATAAGATTTCCTTACATTTTTAGTATCTTAGAGTTTACAGTGTGTTTTCTCATATTTATGTTGTTGATAAATATAATGTTAATTAATGTATTGTAGCCTTAAGAGATAGGTAGGAAAGAAATTTTGAACAGTGGGGGAAACAGGTTTTGTAAATCAGCAGGTGAAGGAACATGCCAGTCGTCGCTTAGCTACTATGTGGTACAACTTGTACTCAGCACAGGTTTTCTGGTTCCAGATCCGGTGTCTCTCTACACTTAATTTCTGATAGTTTTAGGAATTGTACTGGGCTAAAATGGACCATGCAGTAGAGAGAGAGTCACATTATCTCAGTAGTAGATATTGTTTTGTTCTAAATTATCGCCATGTGCATTTTGTTATCTAAAGAATTTAGCCTACACTTTCCTTTAAAATATGAGCTGTGAAATCCTGGAGCACAAGAAGATGTTGGAAATCATCTGATTCAACCATTACATTTTATAGATAAGGAGCAGATCATCTATAAGGGATGTTTTATTGTTGACAGTTTTGGAGGGTAGCTATGTACTTGTTTTATCTCAGAAGTTTAAACACAGTGAAGTATATTCTTTTCAGAACTATTTTGATGCTCAAGTTCTTGCTGTATAATTTTAAGAGAACAAAGATTTTGTTGTAGTTTAAATTTGTACATTGGATGCTTTTTTAATGGGTTCATTTCACAGTTTTGTAAAAAAGATGGGTTGGTTCATTTTAAAGCAAATTAATATAGTTGGTTCTGGTTTTTGATTTATAGTTTGGTTTGAGTCTCAATAATACAAATATTAAAAAATTTTACATTCACAGAACCACCTAGATCTCCATACCAAAAGGTCATTTTTTTTTGTTTTTGGTTTTTTTTTTCCTTTTTAGAGACAAGATCTCACTTTGTTGCCCATGCTGGAGTGCAGTGGCATGATCATAGCTCACTGTAACCTCAAACTCCTGGGCCCAAGTGATCTTCCTGCCTCAGCCTCCTGAGTAGCTAGGACTAGAAGCATGCTACCATGCAAGGCTAATTTGATTATTTTTTGTGGAGATGGGGTCCTGCTATGTTGCCCAGGCTGGCCTCAAACTCCATGGCGCGTGCAATCCTCCCACCTTGGCCTCCCAAAGTTCTGGGATTATAGGCGTGAGCCATAGTGCCTGGCCCCAAATGTAGTTATTTTATCATTACACTTAAAAGGACATAATAGCACCTTAAAATATAAATTGAAAAGAGTCAACTTTCTAGACTGGGCCTTTTTTTTTTTTAAATAAGAAATGTGTCTTTTAAAAAATTCAATTTAGTGCAAAGAACATGTGTTGAATGGCTGTCATGTGCCAAAGATATGTGCTAAGCCCCATAAACATAAATGCAGTGTTGCATTTCCCATGTAAAATGAGGAAGTTCAAATAAGTTGTGCTGAAGAATTCTAATGGTTAAGAGAGTTCAGAGTAGCTTAGAGTGAGACTAGATTCAAACAAGCCTGGCTTTGCCACTTACCCCTTCTGTGACCCTGGCAAGTCATTTGACATCTCTGCGTTTCAGTTCCCTCTTCAGAAGGTGGGGTTGGAATCAATCTCTCTCTCTCTGTCCTAAGGTTGTCGTAGGAATTAAATAAGTTAGTATTTATAAAATGGTAGAAACAGAGCCGGCACATAACTGCTGTATGTTTTGGCTACTGTTGTTACAGTTATCATTATTGTCACGATTATTCTCACGCATTGGTTGTGCGTCTCAAGCGAGATGATCCACGCAATTTGCCAGCACAGCCTGATGTCTCTTGGGAGTAGAGGTGTTTATCTTCACCCTCATTACCTGCACCTCTGAAGTAACCCTTACCTTTTAACAAGAAAGTTCACATCATAGTCGCCCAGAGAACTTTTCCAAAAGATTCATGCCCCACAGACTTTGACTCACCGAGTCTCAGATGTAACCTGGTCCACCCCAGGTTACGCAAACCACTGGTTTCAACAGTAATGGAGAAAATAAATCTTTCAGGTTTCCCTTGGGGTTGTTATTTTCTCTGAGACTCAGCTTGAGGAAGTGCAAGAAAAAGCTTCCCTTGACTAGCGACCTCGGAGGATGGGTACTCCTCAATTTACGAGTGCTCCTCTGGGTTATTGCTTAGGCCCCTAGATAGCTAAAAACCTAGTTAACCCACAATGAAACTGATACAGTTTTGTTTTACATAAAGCATCATATTAAAAAGAAGTCCTGTTCCATTGCCAGAAACTAAACAAAAGAAAGAAGTCATCTTTACTGTGACTGATATAAGAGGAAAAACAAACATGTTTGCATGGGATAGTCTGGAAAGAAATACCAAGACTTAAATGTGCTTCTCAATGTTTTTAAGAATTACGTTTTTTGAGTCTATCAGTTTTGAATCAATCTAAGCTCACCCCAAAACATCTGAATTTAGTGTTCTAGGTTTAGGTCTGCTATTAACTATAACCTTTTTAAAAAAAGTTCTTGATACTTGGCTCAGAAATTTTATAAAATGAGAAATTTTACATCTTGGAAGGTAAACTTCGAAAGAGTTAGAAAGGTAGAGGAAAGGGAAACTCTTCAGTTGAAAACATCATCTAACAGTGTATTTACTCTGGATTCAGGATTTGAAAAGACGAAGGTGTGTGTGCACTCCCCAGTGCAAGCTACCAGGGGACTGGCATCCCGCAGGCCAGGGTGGTTGTGATACAGAACTACTGAAATGCTGTTTGCTATTTAGCTTTCTTCTGGGATTTTATAACCTTCCTTTTAAACTTTACACATCATGAATGCTTTTCCATGTCTTTTATTGTGATTTTTTAACAGTGTAAATAAAATTCTATTGAATAGCTGCACCGGAATTTATTCAAGCTATCCACTGTGGTTAGATAGCGAGGTTATTACCAGTGTTATCGTGATAAATAATTCTGCGATAAACATCCTTATAAATCAGTGAGTGCATCCTTATTATGTCCAGCATATGTTTTTAGAATAGAATAACTGGACCAAAAGGACCAAAGCATTTAAAGGTTTTTGATATATAAATTTCCCTCTTGTAAGGTAGTAGCTGTTTATATGCCCACTACCAGCTTAAAATGCCTAATTTTTTGTACCCTAGTGAGACAATGCCAATTAAAAATATTTCATGAAGTTATTAGATGAAAAACATATCCCTGATATAGAATATAGACTAAAACTTAGATTAAATGATTTGCCTCAGTGGGGAACCAAATATTCTATCTCAGAACTGTCTGAATTCCAATTACTCAGAACCCAAACACTGTAGTGTGTAAAATGGGTTGTGCCAGATACAGTGTAATAAAATAGTAGAAGTTGTTGGAACACAGAAGGAGGGGTAGTAACTTCTGAGTTGACAATGTCAGGGAAGTGTTAAGAGAAAAGACAGTGCTAATATTGAACTTGAGGAGTAGGTAGAATTTTAGTAGAGTGGAGAATTCTGAGAATAAACAACTGAATGAACAAAGATACAGAGCACAACAGCATGCTGATTGGATTCAGAGACATTGGCTACTTGTTGGTCAGAAATGGCTACGAAGTTCATTCATTTACATTTTCATCTTAGTTAAAAAAAATTGCTCTTTTTTTTTTTTTTGAGTCAGAGTCTCACTCTCTTGCCCAGGCTAGAGTGCCATGGCATCAGCCTAGCTCACAGCAACCTCAAACTCCCTGGGCTCAAGCAATCCTCCTTGCCTCAGCCTCTCAAGTAGCTGGGACTACAGGCATGTGCCACCATGCCCGGCTAATTTTTTCTATATATTTTTAGTTATCCAGATAATTTCTTTCTATTTTTAGTAGAGATGGAGTCTCACTCTTGCTCAGGCTGATCTCGAACTCCTGAGCTCAAACGATCCTCCTGCCTTGGCCTCCCAGAGTGCTTGGATTGCAGGCGTGAGCCACCGCACCTGACTGAAAATTGCTCTTTTGATTGCCAGCTATGTTTACCAGATCTCTGACTTTTGACCATTTCCAAAATTGAGTCCATTTTCAAAGGAAAAATATTTGTGAATATTAGAGATACCCAAACACAGAGATCATTTACAATAGGAAATTCTAAAAGAGAGACTGTATAATATTTGCATCTTTAAAATAAGGACATAGTTCTTCAGAATGGCTCCTTTAAAGGAAACAATCTTCCGCTGGGCACAGTGGCTCACACCTGTAATCCTAACATTCTGGGAATGCCGAGGCAGGAGGATCACTTGAGGACAGGAGTTCAAGACCAGCCTGAGCAAGACAGAGACCCCCTGTCTCTACTAAAAATAGAAAAATGAGCTGAGAGTGATGCTGTGAGCCTGTAGTCCCAGCTACTCAGGAGGCTGATGTAGGAGGATTGCTTTAGCCCAGGAGTTTGAGGTTGCAGTGAGCTACGATGATGCCATGGCACTCTACTCGGGGCAACAGAGCGAGACTCCGTCTCAAAAAAAAAAAAAAAAAACCAGTCTTCCTTTAGATACAAGTCATTTTGGTATGGAAATGACAACAATGTTATACTTCTATTTTATGACTTGTTGATAAGGGAATGACACAATATTTTAAGCAAAAATGAAAAATAATTCACAGTGGAAGTTGATCTAACCTAGTATTAACTTATAGTTTTTAGAACTTTATGATTTGTAGAAATTGCAGAAATTCCTTGATCAGTTTCCCTATTTTATAGATGAAGAAGCAATGCCTTAGGACGTATGCAGAGCTGTGTTCTTGATGTACTTTAATATATTATTTTGTGCTGCCCAAGGTCACAGAGCCCCCTGGTAATTCATATTTAAGCTTCCAAGAGATTCCTGGAATATTCCACTACATTTTATGTGCACTTTTATGAAATTTATATTGAACTTTACCGTGTATTATAATTAACTGTTTATTTCTTTGTTTTACCTTCTGAATTATGAACTTGTTGAATTTGGGGCCATATCTTACTTTAGAAGAGTCCTTTGAATGGCACAATATTTGTAATTGAATGAGAAACCCACATTTCAATATTTCCTTAGATTTACAATGTTAATATAATAAAGCAGAAATCCTACATACTTTGATTGCAGTTTTTTCTTTTCGAAAAAGCTCTATTGGTATATAATTTACATGTAATTCACTGTTTTATAATGTACAATTCATTGATTTTTAGCATATTCACAGGGTTATGTAACCGTCACCACAATCTAATTTTGGAATATTTTGTTCCCTTTCCAGAAGAAATCCCCCATACTCATTACTCATGAGCAGGCATTCCCCATTTCCTCCCACCCCACTGCCCCAGCCCTAGGCAACCACAAATGCTCTTTCTAGGTTTCTTCTTTCTGTATTAAGCTGCCAGTAAGATTTTGATATGACAGTGTTAGGTAAATGTCATGGAAAAGTAATTCTAATTCATTGTGATAATTTTACTACTTTATCTTAGAGAATTTGATGGTTTTCAGCTTTAATTATTTATAACAACTAAATAGAGTAGCTTATGTTAAATGATTTGTATACCTTATGGTACTGAAGTATGTATAGTAATTTGTTTTTCATGTTAATTATAGTACGGTGAACGTAAAGCATAATGGGAAAAATGCTGCATTTGGAATCAGAGGGCCTGGATTTGACTCCTTACTTGCTAATCGATTGTATTTAATGCACAGGTGATATATCAGTCCTCAGTTTTGTCATCTAGACAGCAGGAATAACATGCATTCCATTTACTTGAGAAAGATATTATAGGACCAAGGTGTTAATGCATATCAATTTGCTATACAGACCTAGAGTATTATTGAAACTGAAATATCAAATTTTCTGTAGTTTCTCTTTCTATAAACAAACACAAACAACAAAAGCCAATGACAGTATTTATCTACGTATGATTTTACCACTGTTTACTGATGGAATACTTTTTGAAAATAGTGAAAGAACATACTAACTAAAGCTTCTGTTTGTCTCAGCTCAGGTGGCAGAAAGTTGAATAGTAACCACCTCGTGTCTTTCTGCAGTGCAGGGTCAGTTCATTTTTCTTCTTTCCTAAGGCACACAGCCAGCTTCCATATTAAGGTGCATTTGCTGCCGGTAAAATCATACTGTTTCCAAACAACTTAGATTCAAACTGGGGCTGCATTAAAAGGGTCCATGTCTTCAGAGCAGGACTAATAGCCCCTGAGGCTACAGTTTCTAGTCAAAGGAAATGTTCTGATCTCTTTATTCAATCTAAAATCAGGGCAGCCATAATTTTGAAAGTCTATACATCAGTAATCTTAGATGCTGGTGGGCACATATAAAACATGGGAAGGCTTGAAGAAGATCTTTCTTGAATTTCAATAATAATTAAACATTCTGGTAATTCTCACATGATTTTTGTGTAATATCTATTGTGAGAGTGAGGTTTTGATAGGTAACGAATAATCCAAATTTAATGACCATAGTGACCAAGTGCTGTTTTGCATTAATTCTTGAAGCAGAACGTAGATTGCTCATTATATAGTCTGCCATTGTGGAAGATCCTTACATGATGTGATGGTAAAGAAAGGGAAACATTTGCCCTTTTTTGAAGTAATTGCTTCTAATGGAAGCCTAATGACCTATTATACTTATTTCTAAAAGCTGAGCAGCAAAGCTTGCTGGGAAACTAGTGAAAGATCTGAGAAATTATATAATATAAGCCAAAATTTCAGGAAGTTGCATGTGGTTGAGAATCAATACTTCATTAGAGAATTTAATAATTCAGTAGTTTATTTGTGCCAAATGTCATCCTTACTTTAAAAGCTGGAGTGATTTCTAGAAGAGTGTCCACAGCAGTGAGGGCGAGGGTAGAGGGCCAGCTGTCTTTTAGGGATCATCCAGTCTCTCCAAGCTTCATATGCAGATTGAACAGGGCAGCAAGAGTGGAGTTTTCTTGTGGGTATTGAGATGATACAATTTAATAACTAGTGGTGCCTTTGGATATTTTCAAGTTTAGCTTCCTCATTATTTAGAGATGAGGAGACAGAGGCTTAGAGGGGTGGAGTGGTCTGTCCTAGGATGTATTAATAGTTAGTGGCCATGGCTGAACTGTTTTGATAAGGATATATTCTATTTTGGGATTTTATGGGACTGTACTACAAGGTGTATTTTACAGGTTTCTGGCTTGGACTGTCGACACCAATGAGTCAAGTAGTTGGAGTGAACAATTTACTTGAAGAAGGTTCCAAAACATAAATAAATAAAATATACCTCTTTAGATGAAACACATGGGCAACGTCTTAGCAGCTGTTGAATCTGGTTGTCAGTATATGGATGTTTATTTTACTATTCTTTCAATTATCCTATATGCTTGAATATTTTCACGATAAAATATTTTATGAGTAACAACAACCCTACTGTAATCAAGGCTGGTCAGATCACCTGAAGCCTTGCACACTTAACTGTTGAGGGTCATAAAGGAACTTGGATTGCCCTCTGTGTGTTCTTCACTTTTCAACTTAAGATGGTGACAAATGCAAAATAGTTTAAAAATGTCTTCACTTACCTGTTGATCAACACTTACTGAATTTGTAGCGTGCATTCTTTCAGCTCATTTTAAGTTTAAATGGAAGACGTTTTAAAACTCTCATTTTTTTTCTTTTACAAAAGCCGCACATACCTACTACAGAAGTTTATGACTTCCCAAAGCATGAAATATGTAATTGATATCCTCATTTATTGTAGTTGACTAATTCCTGTAGAGACTAGAAAGAAAATTGTTCTTTAAGAAAGCATTCATTCTTTGAAATTCAATATAATAGGAAAGTTTGGTTCGTATCCCTATTTGACAAGGTTTTGTAAATCCTGCCTGAAACTGATAATTTTTGTTGAAGTAGGCACAGGGGACCTTTCTTTTGGTGTTGACATAATGTCTTTATGTTTTCCACATTTATCAAAGTTACTAGAAATTTATCAAGATTCTATTCTTAAACTCTGGAACTATCCTTATCTTTATTTAGGAAAGACACATACGCTTTGTCAAATGAATGATTTACTCGTAATAAGTTACTGCAAAACTCATTCATAACTACATCTTTTTTTCTTTTTTGCTTTTCTCATTTCTCTGAGTTTTTGCTTAAAGTTACTGCTTTATAATTTGACTTAATCACATATGATGTGGTTCTTTCAGGACACATGCTGTTGTTTTTAAATCATTATATTTTAAACCTCATTATATCTAACACCTTTTACATTACCAGACAAACTGAATTTTCCTTTTATCTGGTGAGAAAATGATAGAAATTATAATGTTTGAAACATAGGGTTGTTCCTTATTTACTGAAAATTGTATGGAGCAACACATTTTATACTGGTTTCCAAGAATGAATCAGAATGCATGTTGCTAGACTAGAAATGACTCCAAGGTTGTTGGAGGATTTTAAAATGTATTTATTTATTTATAGCATCAAGTTTGTACTCTTGATTAATTGCTCTTGATTAACCTCCCTGGTCTTTAAATTAAATCAAAATTAGCAAATATTTATTGCAGTCTAGGAGAAATTTCATTGAGGGCTCAAAGCACTATACAGTGCAGTAGAGTGTTTTCTTTTTTTTTTTTGAGACAGAGTCTCACTCACTCTCTTGCCTGGGCTAGAGTGCTGTGGCGTCAACCTAGTTCACAGCAACCTCAAATTCCTGGGCTCAAGTGATCCTCCTGCCTCAGCCTCCCAGGTAGCTGGGACTACAGGCACGCGCCACCATGCCGGGCTAATTTTTTCTATTTTTAGTTGTTTGGCCAATTTCTTTCTATTTTTAGTAGAGACAGGGTCTTGCTCTTCCTCAGGCGGGTCTCGAACTCGGGAGCTAAAATGATCCGCCCGCCCCAGCCTCCCACAGTGCTAGGATTACAGACGTGAACCACCATGCCTGGCCTAGAATGTTTTCTTTACCAATAAGGGCCAAAAATTAAAGACCAGGAGTCAACCACTCCATATATTTCCTGATACACACCCGATTAGGGCTGATATGTATGGGGAAATGGGGTGGTTGATTAGCCTGGAAGGAAATGAGGAAGGATACTCAATTAAATAGTTTTGCATGATACTATTTTACATTGAAAAAAATCTTTTGGGAGATTAAATAAAAAATTAAGGTACTTGTGAAGCAGGAAGGATGGCAAAGGGAGCCCCAGGTTGGGAGTGGGGAGATTGTCTTTCTGGATATACCTTCAACTATGTGGAGTTTCTCTAAGGTATAAAAAATTGTTTTTTAGAAAAATCTCTGAATTATACTGTCAAAGAGGTATAATGACATCAGCTTTTGAATATAAATCTATAGCAAGTAAACTTTAATTTTGTTTGGAAAATTAAAATGGATTTCATTACTTTTAAAAAATAGCATTTACATGTTATTCCTGGATGGCTTAGAGAGAAAGTGCTCACTTTGTTAAATGCAGAGAGGAAGGAAGAAGGAAATAAAACCTACCAGCTGTGTCTGCTACTCAGAAGGGAATATTATTAATGTCTCACTTTATTCCATTTCACTCTTCTTTGTGTACTCAGGCATACCTCATTTCGTTGTACTTTGCTTTACAGGGCTTTGCAGATAATGCATTTTTCACAAATTGAAGGTTTGTGGCAACCCTGCGTCAAGCAAGTTTATCCAACAGCGTGTGCTCCCTTTGTGTCTTTGTGTCACGTTTTGGTGATTCTTGCAGTATTTCAAACTTCATTGCTAGTATTATTATTATTATCATCATACATCTGTTATTGTGCTCTGTGATCAGTGGTCTTTGATGTTACTATTGTAATTGACTTGAGGTGTCACAAACTGCCCTTATAAGACAGCAAACTTAATCGATAAATGTTGTGTGTATTTGGACTGCTGCATCAACTGGCTCTTCCTCCATCTTTCTTTCTTCTTGGGCCTCCCTATTCCCTGAGACACAGCAATATTAAAATTAATAACCCTACAATGGCCTCTAAGTGTTCAAGTGAAAGCATCCCTTCACTTTAAATAAAAGCTAGAAAATGATTAAGCTTAGCGAAGAAGGCATGGCGGAAGCCAAGATAGGCCAGAAGCTAGGCCCCTTGCACCAAACAGTTAACTAAGCTGTGAATGCAAAGGAAAAGTTCTTGAATGAAATTAAAAGTGAAACAACCTTATTGTTAATGTGGAAAAAGTTTGAGTGCTCTGGGTAGAAGATAAAACCCCAGCCACAACATTCCCTTAAACCAAAGCCTAATCCAGGGCAAGGCCCTAACTCTCTTCAATTCTGTGAAGGCCGAGAGATGAGGAAGCTACAGAAGAAAAATCTGAAGCTAACAGATATTGGTTCATGAAGTTTAAGGAAAGAATCCATCTCCACAACATAAAAGTGCAAAATGAAGCAGCAAGAGCTGACGTAGAACCTGCAACAAGTTATCCAGATCTAGCTAAGATCGTTGGTGAAGATGACTACACAAAACAACAAATTTTAATGTAGACAAAACAGTCTTCTGTTGGAAGAAGATGTCATCTAGAACTTTCATAGCTAGAAAGAAGAAATCAATGCCTGGCTTCAAAGCTTCAAGGCTGACTTTCTTGTTAGGGGCTAATGCAGCTGGTGACTTTAAGTTGAAGCCAGTGCTCATCTACCATTCCAAAAATCCTGGTTCCCTTAAGAATTATGCCAAATCCTGCATTCTATTAAGGAACAACAAAGCCTGGGTGATAGTACATCTGTTTACTGCATGGTTTACTGAATATTTTAAGCCCACTGTTGAAATTTGCTCAGAAAAAAAAGATTCCTTTCAGAATCTTACTTATTGACAGTGCTCCTAGTCACCCAAGAGCTCTGATGGAGGGATACGAGGAGATGAATATCGTTTTCTCGCCTGCTAACACATCATTCATTCTGCAGCCCATGGATTAAGGAGTAACTTGACTTTCAAGTCTTATTATTTAAGAAATGCATCTCGTAAGGCTATAGCTGCCATAGATAGGGATTCCTCTGAATGATCTGGGCAATGTAAGTTAAAAATGTTTTGAAAAGGATTCAGTATTCTAGATGCTATTAAGAACATTCATGTTCACGGGAGGAGGTCAAAATATCAACATTAACAGGCTTTTGGAAGACGTTGATTCCAACCCTCATCGATGACTTTGAGGGGTTCAAGGCTTCAGTAGAGGGAGTAACTGCACATGTGGTGGAAAGAGCAAGAGAACTAGAAGTAGAAGTGGAGCTTGCATGTGTGGCAGAATTGCTACAATCTCATGATCAAACTTGTATGGATGGGGAGTTTCTTCTAGTGGATGAACAGAGTGGTTTCTTGAGACGGTATCTACTCCTGGTGAAGATGCTACGAACATTGTAGAAATGACAACAAAGGATTTAGAATATTATATAAACTTAGTTGATAAAATGGAAGCTTTGAAAGGGTTTGAGAGGATTGACTCCAATTGCGAAAGTTCTACTGTGGATAAAATGCTATCAAACAGCAGTGCATGCTACAGAGAAATCTTTCATGAAAGGAAGAGTCAACTAATGCAATAAACTTCATTGTCGTTGGATTTTCAGAAATCGCTACAGCCATCCCCACCTTCAGCAAACCATCCTGATCAGTTGGCAGCTATCAACATTGACGCAAGACCCTCCACCAGCTAAAAGATTACGATTTACTGAAGACTCAGATGATTGTTAGCATTTTTTAGCAATAAAATAATTTTAAATTAAGGTGTGTATAGTTAAGTCCTTACTTAACATTGTTGTCAATAGGTTCTTGGAAACTGCAATTTTAAGTGAAACATATAACAAAAGCAATTTTACCATAGGTCAATCGATATAAACAAGAGTTAAGTTTCTATGGCATATTTATTATCACAAAAATCAGCAAACTTCTAAATAAAGACTAAAACACTTCTAATATTAATCATTGAAATACACATGAGCTTTGTATGCATTTAAGAAATATTTTTAAAAACAAGTAAGAGTATTATTTACCTAATCTTGAGTGAATCAGTGAGTGATGCTGGTTGTTGTGGTGGTGGGTTAAGTCAAGGAACAAACGTTTACAAAGTAAAAACTGTGAGGACACCTCCTTCCATCACGCAGTTTCAAAGCCATCACAAACATGGCAGCTCACTGAGTGCTTTCGACTGCGTGGTTTATTGTCATGCATTTGTATGATTATCATATAATATACAAATTTTTGTTTTACAATAATTCATTCATTCATTTTCCAACCCATTTATTTCACTTCAGGGTTGCAGGTGGCTGGAGCCCATCCTGGAAGATCAGGGTGCCAGGCAGTCACCAGCTCTGGACAGGATGCCATTCCCTTGCAGGACACGCTCACTCACACTAGGACCATGTAGACGTACCAGTGAACCACCTGGGTTCACCCTTGGAATGTGGGAGGACACTGAGTACCCAAAGAAATTCCATGCAGACATGGGGAGAACTGCAGACTCCACACAGACAGGGGCCCTGGCAGGGAATAGATTTTTTTTTTTTTTATCATCAATGTTATAAGGAAATAATGTTGAATGAGATGACATTGAACAAAACAATGTTATTTGAGGACCTACTATACATTGTTTTTAGACATAAGGTGATTACACACTTAATAGACTACAGTATAGTGTAAATGTGAGTTTTTTATGCACTGGGACACCAGTGACTCTATTGCAATATTTTCTTTATTGTGGTGCCCCGTGACCGATACTGTAATATCTCCAAGTATGCCTATATGTATGTAAATCACATTTATACAAATTTGGAATCATATTTTATATAATTCCTTTTGCTTTTTTGAATATCGTTTATTTTTGTGTCTCCCTAATAGCATTTTATAAGCATTGTTATATTTCTTTATAAGTCATGTCTTTTTATGGCAATGGTATATATTCCATTGTACTTTATATAGTGAATAACTTTTTCTGATTTTGACTTATGATGCTGCAGTGGATGCTTTATGTATAAATCTTTGATTGTAACTGATGAATGTTTTTTGTTAGAAAAGGTTCGTGCAAGTGGCTCTGCTGGATCAAAGGCTGTTCATTGCCAGATGGCCTTGCAGAAAGGCTGTTCGAGTCTACTCCTATCGTGTATGAGAACACTGGTCTCACCATACTCTTTTTGGCCTTGAATTTTATAATTTTAATATCTCTGTTAATGTGAACATTTTATACTGGAATCTTTGATTACTTATAAGAATTTTTTCCCTCATATTTATTGGCCCATGACAAATTTTTTATTTCCTTTGAGGTGGTATACATCTGTTTGATGTTTCAATACTTGGTTAGCATCTCTTTGATGTTAAGAAATGCAGATTACTTTGGAAGTAATTTTTTTCATTGTCGTTAAGAAGTATATTGTTTTCTAAGTATTTGAGAGCAAAATCTCAGTACAGTAAAAAATTTTGACATTTTATGAAAAAAATCATGTATCCAATGATTTATTAAAAATATCAAGTCACTGATATATTTATTAGTTCTGGAAAAAAAGACAAAAGTTACAAAGAATGGCTCCAGTATTATTTAAATAATTAATTAACTTTTTTAGGGAATTTACTTTTATATTTTTAATTAATTCTGAGAAGATTTAATCCACTCGTGACACAGCAGTGATCTGTCAATACTGATAGTTTCATATGATTTAAATCAATAAGACATGTTTGTATCGTAGGGGTGTGGTTGCAAAATATAATGCTCTCCGGAATATAAATTATGTCTACCGCTGCATCTTTATCTCCACTTCTCTGTTGGTCTTTGTAATTTGACACTATTTCATGCTCTTATTTTGTCACTGTTGAGCTGTATGAGCCTTATTTTCCACATCTATGCAGTAGAAACAGTAATTCATATCTCTGAGAGTTGTTTATAAGATAGACCATGCATGGCAAGGTCCTATTCTGCACATTGCCTACAAATGTCCAAAGTATCCCATAAATGTTGTAGCTATACCTCCCTCATGGTCTTCAGAAGGACCAAACAGGATTATGAGAGAGAAAGAAGAGTGCGAAGTCGAGTCACTTTTACTCAATTATGAATGATCTTGCCTTAAGAAATCGATGAGCTAATTTTTAAGAATTTAAAGAATTAAAAATTGCATATTATTACAACACTTCATAAAATTATGGCTACTCTTCAAAATTATAATTAACTCTAGACAAATATAAATTTTTAAACTCAGGAACTTTATGCAAGTGAATTATTATTATTCCTCTAAAGGTACATTCTTTATGTCATGAGAACTTGTCTTTTTTGGTCATGTGTCTCCCCAATACAGTGTACGGAACATTTTGTAATTGTTGCTCAGCTTTGAATGTCAGAGTTTGGTTGCATGTTTGATGGCTTTAAAAGACAAAAAATAAAATCACTAAAGTCTGCAAATATTTTCTTCTGAGCCTAGTCTCTCGTGATATTTATGGAAGGATCCAGTCATCCCAGTCTATCCTTGGCTCCCTTGCAGCTCTCTGTTGCTATCAAGTAAAACTCACCGCTCTGAAAAGAGTTCTTCCAATTTCCAGCGAACACGTATCTCTCCCTGGCACTGACGTGATATTCCCTCTTGGTTCTGCAGCCTGCTTGTACTACCTTTGTACCAATTTATATGACCTGCTCAATCTTTTTTTTTCCCCCAACAGTTGTATCCAAAACAGCAAGATACAAAATTTGTAACAAAAATAAATTTGGCATGTAATAGATATTCAAGAATACTTGATGAAATACGTCAAAATAGCACACAACTATCACTTTGCTAGGCAGGGCGTCGATAACAGAACTTCCTTTGCAGTTTCATTATTAAACTTCAATTCCAGATCTGTTCCCCCTTTTCTTTCATTATGACTGAATAACTTTTCCCTTACCATCAGTTTTGGCAAGAGATAACCTGTCAATTATTTAAATAAAACTCCTTAGAAGTGAATCAATATTCTATTTATTGTCTCACTTCTACTTTAAAAGACTATAGTCCTGTATTTTCTTTCAACTAGTTTCAGAATTCTTTAACTTCATTGCGTTTACCTTTTTTTGCCTTCCGTCTTTTATATCTGAACTTAATATTAAGTATAAACTTAGAAAGCTTCATTTTCATATTTTCTTAATATAAATGTATTCCTAATATCTAGAATATTTAGAAATTAAGCAAAAATTATTTCGAAGATTTCAGCTTTTTATTCTCATTTTGAATACTCCTTATCTTTCTTTGTAAATGTTTGCCTTTGTGAGTTGCTAAAAAGAATAATTTTCAAGTTTTATAACTGTCTTAGTATTATGTTCACAGTGCAGTGACTCTTGGGAAGTTAACATGTAATATGTTTTATGATTTTTTTTCATGTCTTAACATTTTAATTTGAGGATATTTGCTTGTTAGAACCTAATGGAAATAAATTCCGATTGTACACCAGCGACCTGAAATGTGACATGTATCAGTGATCACAGATGAACTTAGTTTTATTCAGTAGTATTTATAAAACAGTGTTTGACATTGGGAAATAAAATAACTGATCTCCGTTATTTTGATGTGATGACATCATCCTACACAAAACACATCTTCAGATCATATGCAGTTTATACATACACAGATCTAATTGCTATAATACAAACCACGAAAGGGAGAGAGAAAAAGAGAGCAAGCTAGATGGTGTCTAGGACCTATAATAATTAGCATTTTCAGTAACAACATCTGTTGCTAGCAATATTGGCAGTATCACAGGAGAAAGCAATCATTAAAATTAGCTAATGCTCAGTTTAAGTGCTACACAATGTACTGACATTTTCAATATTTTCACTAGTTTTGCATTTTCTCATTCCTGTAAGTATGTGTTTTTGAGTTTTCATGAATGCTATGTATTATATTAAAAATGTTCTTCAGACTTTCTCTGCCAATTGATCTGGGGCTTAAAGCTGTATTTCTAGTGGGTCAAAGTGGCATTGGTCCAAATTGTAATAGCCATACAGGTTATCTAGCACCCTTGAGTTGGATTCTGTGAGTTTGATCCTACTTGAGGTAGTTACTCTCTGAATTAGAAATTCCCCCTAACCTGCATCATAATTTCCCTCAATGTTATTGGCTTAGCTTTCTTGAATTTTCATCCTGGAATTTCTATTTGAAGTTTAAGAATCAATGTCAACTCTAAAAATTAATGAGGCTAAGTCAATTAGAGTAATTTGACAGGTAACTCACTACTCACGATTCCTCACTCACAGAGGGAGTGGTTACCCCCCAAGCTCAGGTGAACCCCTCTAAGTGGGGGGAAGTGACGGCAGCTGCTATACCATATGGTGTCCTTGGCCTCATACAGGTTTTACTCACCTGTTTGCTGCTTGGGAATATGTTAAGGTGAAAGAAGAAAAATAATCAGTTTTCTCTTTAAAGGTAAAACTCAACAGTGAATCAACATTTGAATCATATACTAAGATATTATACATAAACAAATTTGGAGTTTGCATAATTGCTTAGGAGAATAAATGTTGAGCCAGAAATTATGTTTCTGGAAATATTATGATGAGCTGAAATATTTCCCATGTATATCTTGTTAGCCCTGTCTATAACAAACAGGATCTCTGTTGAACTCTATTCTGGGAGATGGTGGTATGTACTGTGAAAGTGATTTCTGTGGCTCAATTTGGAAAATTCTGCAAATTATATCTTCCTTTGGAGCTGCATGATGCACATAATACTTTCAATGCTATGAAAAGTTGTGCTATTTAATTTTGTTCATCTCAATATTTTCTAAACATTTTCTTTTCCCCTGAGCCAGTTTTTATCATGGAAACAAGTTTGGGAAATGCTGCTCCTGCCGTATCAACATTTAACTGCTAATCCTGTTTGTTGAAGTTGGCAGAAAGGGCCATCGGTTTCACTAGGTGAAGGCTGGTTGCCTGACTTTTAACAGGTGTTTTGAGCTCTCTGTAATTTTGGTGACATTATCAGGGTGGGGTTGGATTCTAGGCTTTATCAGTGCCCTTAGAGATGGACACTCATGGTATCAAAATTCACCAGACAATGCTGTATGAACTGCAATAAATTTATCGGTTTATTTTGGAGGGTATCTTGTCCAGAGACTGGTGTGAGCGTGAATCTATTTAAGTGTAACTTAGAAGGTCAGAGATAAACTGGAAGAGATTGAAGCAAGACTAAGGACTGATGAAATAACCTTAACTTAGGGTGACTTTGTCCTGTTTTGTTCGGTACTTTCACGCTTTTAGTATGGAAATCCTCTTACCCCAAGAAATCCCTCAATCCTGGACAAACCAGGATGATCATTCACTCTACTGCCTGTAACACAAAGCATAGCTGTAGCGACTTCTTCTGTTCCCTAGATTTCATTTTTCTCTCCCTTTACTGATGTTGTGACGGTTAACTTTATGTGTCAGCTTGGCTAGGCCACGGTACCCAGATCTTTGGTCAAACTAGATGTTTCTGTGAAGTTATTTTTTGACGTTTCAATTAGCAGACTTTTAGTAAAGCAGATCATCCCCCATAGTGTGGGTGGGCCTCGTCCAACCAGTCAAAGGCCTTAATAGAAACAGACTGACCTCAGAAGAAAAGGAAATCCTGCCAGCAGACTGTTTTGGACTTGAAGAGCAACTCTTCCCTGGGTCTCCAGTCTGCCAACTTACTCTGCAGATTTTACACTTGTCAAGCCTTCACAATTATGTGAGCCAATTTCTTAAAATAAATCTCTCTTGAGGAGTGACATTAGCAAGATGGTGGAATAGGAACAGGAGTTCTCTGGCTTCACTCCGCCCGCCCTCCACTCCCTGAAACCCAGCTAGCGGCTATCCACGGGCAAGAATACCGTTGTGAATATCCCAGAACTTGAGAGTGAGACTGAGACATCCCCTTGACTGCAGAACTGAGAAAAGCGGTGATGGAACATTAAGAAGGTTCTCTTTGACTTACCTGCCCCTCCACCAAGGCACTGCATTACCACGCACAGAGAATTTCCCTGCACCCACGGTTTCTGTAGTGGGGAAAGTGAGTTGGAGGTGAGTATTCAGCTTCCCCACCATCTGGGACCCTTTGCAGGACAGAGATGCCTGAAGGATGTGAAAGACTTCCTTGTGGGGCTGTTCTACCTGGAAAGTCCTTCAGGTAGTTTTTACTTTCAGCCATGTGAGCATGAGCTCTCCCTGCTTGTGCTTTCCCAGCTCTGATTTCTTTGGGTTTGAGAGAGTGATTTCATCCTGGTATTTGCAACTTTACACTGCAAAGCAAAAACCTGTAGTACCAGCACAAAATATAAAAATAAAGGATTCAAAGTATACAATCACAAAAAAACCCAGAAAACCACAAAGGAAGAAAATAAGAGAGGAAGAAAGAAATAACAGAAAACAATTAGAAAAAAATTACAAAATGACAGTAGTAATCCTTACCTGTCAATAAGTACCTTGAATGGATTAAATTCTTTCAATGTCATTTTTTAAAATAGAAAAACAGTCCTCATTCATATGGTACCACAAGAGACCCTGAGTAGCCACAGCAAATCTTGAGCAAAAACTCAAAAGTTGTAGTCATCACACTCCTTGATTTCAAAACATGCTATAAGGAGATTATAATCAAAACAGCATGGTATAGGCATAAAATTAACATACAATTCCACATTGACCAATGGAACAATATAGAAAACCCCAAAACAAAACTGCACATTTGCAGTAAAGTGAAGGAGCAGATTCTCTCATTGTCACCCAGAGCCTTTTTTTTTTTTTCTTTTCTGAAGTTTCAATAATGCCTTAGCCCTAGAAGTCTTCTTAGCAGCCTGGTTTGCCCATCCTTAATTTTTTTCAGTGGATGTGGATGTGGCCGGGAAGAATAGTTACAATGTTGGTGTTTAATGCCTTCTGCCTCCTTCTAAAAGGTGTTGTGAAAAGGTGTTAAATGAGATTTTTGGTGGCAAACAAGACCATAAATTCAAATATTATCTTAAGACAGAAACAATAAAGCATGAAGAAAAGATCCAGCTGATTCTAGGAAGAGCAAATGAAGGAGAAACATAAGTGAAAAGAGTAGCTGCCAAATCGTAGAAAAAATGCAAAAGAGTCTCACGACCTCCCCCAATGACAGATTCCTGGGAGGGTTTCCAGTGAGTTTTTGAACCTATTAAGTTAAATACATCTTTTTAGTCTCAGCTAGTCTTTCTAAATAAGAACAAATGCTGGAATAATTATACAGTTTTCTCAGACATATATGGATTACATGTCAGTTGCATGTTCTTCAAGCAAAAGGAATGAATGAATGAGCAATAACTGATAGAAGGAGCCAGCTCTTCCCTGAATGTGTCAGCTTCCTGTGGCTTCCAATACCAGCAGCGCGATAGTCAGAGATCCCCACCAATTAGCTTGGAAATGAAGTAGTTGAATGTGCCTTTGCACAGGGGTGTTAAATATGAGGACGGATAAATTCTTTTCAGTACTTTGGGTTATGGGATATGTGTGAGGTTAGAAATGAAAACTTTTCCTAAGTTGTTCCCTTCCTAGGAAAGTTATTTACATGATAATTACAGGAGTTTAGAAGCAATTCTTGACATTAAACAAAGATAACTTCTAACTTTCAATAACTAGTCTTTAAGAAGCCTCGGACATTCCAAAGGCACAAATCAGAGCACTTTATTTCCTTTTACCAAAGTCTTCATCTTGATAGTCTAAGTCATGGACCCCTCCTTCCTGGTGTTCATTTGCAGTGTGTAAAATATTTGATGGAAAATTGGTATTATCATGAAATATTGTTACAAATCAATCACAGGCATTTCAGTTTATGAAAAGCAGTTTATCACTGTTCAGGAATACTTTTGTTGAAGGAGTGTCCACAAACCACTCGATCTTTATACATTATGAAATTGCACACTTCTCCCTGGTACAGCTCCGTAGAAATCTTTTCCTATATTATTTGACCATAATAGTATATTAATTCAGCCTGCTGAATGTATGGACCTGATTTTTTAACTGTGAGCCTCAATAAGTATTGTTCTCTCTTCTGTGTAGACCGTTCTCTCGGAGTCCACTTGTCTGATTCCCTCGGTTGCCAACTCACACATTAGCTTTCCTGGGAAGTTCATCTTGACTGCTTCTCCCTCTAGACACCTGGCCTAGGAGTTTCTCTGTGCTCATGTAGCGCCTATTCCCACCCTGTCATTTTCATCCTCATTAGTTTCTGAGTCCTTTACCTCAAATTAAAACCCTGCAAGTAATGGTCGATTGTTCTTTGTCTCACCTGCATTATGTTTCATTCCTGTTCGGTCCATCTCAGTAAGCACACTGATGTCTGTCTCCAAAGCGTACTCTTAATCATCTGTTTCTCTTTATCTTCACTGTTAATCAACCGAAGCCACACCATTTTATCTGGACAAATGTAGTGGCCATCTAAGTGTTCTTTTTGCTCCTAGTATTACTTTTTTACAGTCATCAGCAGTCCCAGTGATCTTTTAGACACATAAATTGAGTTATGCCAGTTCTCTTTTTAAACAATGCAGAGGCTTTCCATCATACTATAATAAAATACAAACCCTGCCCTGCCATACCAAGTCTTCCTACATGATCAGGCAGGACCATTGCCTGACATTTTTTTAAAAAATCACTCCTATACCCCTGGTCCACTACACTTGAGCCATATTGGCTCTGTTGCTTGCGTATACCAAATATTCCTACCACAGGACCTTTGCATCACCGTCTCCTTACCCTGAAACAGTTTTCACTGATCTCTGTGTTGGAATTCCTCCTTAGTATAGCATTGGGCCCTAAGGATGTGTAATATTTTATTCTGTGTTAATTCAGTTACTCTGAACTAGATAATCAGTGGGCCTTACAGCATATATTGGTGAAATCTTGAACTACCTAAGAAGTATTGATCCTGAAGTATTACTTAAATAATTCTCATGTTAATTATAATTACCATAGTTGCGTAAGAACTACTTAAACCAGGGTTTAGGGCTAAAATTTAAGGACAATTTACTGGATAGCTTCCAATTATAAAAATGAGTCATAAAGATGAAAGAAATAACTGTTAATAAATCTTTTGGGTTAAGCCACAAGCCACAATAATTTGCAACAGCAAGCATTGTAATGCTAATGATAATTGTGAATCAGTTATTTGTTTCCTGTTCAATCATGGATCATTGGTTGCTTTGGAAATTTGTGCTTTGTCTGAATAGGTTTTTCTTTGATAGCCTTTTTAAAAAAGATTTTAAAAATTGAGATGAACTTCACATAATCTAAAATTAAGCACAGTGAACATCTTTGATAGCCATTTTACTTTGACATTTATCTCTATTATTGTAGCTATTTAATATCCTCTAAAAAGACCCAGAATGTCTTACTAATTCTTTTTCAAGAAAAGAATTCTTTAGTCTCCCAAAATTATATGCCCACTGGCTCATTGGACAGTCTCTCTGAAATCTATGCCAGGTCTGCTCTTATAAATTGTGAGCTTGTGTTTCTCATGCCAGGTTCTGTTCCAGGCACAGGTGGGCATCAGCATAGCCAGTCCACCATGGCACTCTACCACCTGGTGTAGAAATCTGTTAGGAATACAGGAAGACTCTTTGTGGCCTTTATCGACTATTCCTTTGCCTTTGAATCTGTGAACAGAAATCTATTATTGAATAAAGCCCCATGAATTCAATTCAGACTCTACATTATTGATTTTCAAGCAGAACTAGTGCCATAATGCTGTTATACTGTCATTGGTTACATTCAGGGTCAATAGAAATGATGTCTTGAGATATCAGAGGACGATTTTCGTTGGGATTAGACAGGAATGTGTACTGTCTTCCATCTGTCCGCACATCGTAAATTCTTGATGATTTGATGAGACTTTTGGCTGAATTAGATCTGCCATACTCTTACTATGATGAACAGAAAGAGATGCATTCTGTAGTATACAAATGACATGTTTAGCAACATAAATGAAGAATATTTTTAATTACCCACTGGCCCAGGTATTCAATTCCTGGCATCAATTAATTATTCTGAAATCATTATTATGATTTCACATGATATTTCCTGTGTTTAAACTAATGTAACTGTAAGTATGGAACAGCAGGTCACCTCAATTTGATACCCAGGTTTGCATTTGACAATCAATTCCTCTTAGCAGCATCAGCATCTTATGGTTCTTAATGCTGGACCTGCTGTAGTCATGGTTGTGGAGGCCAGAACTGTGAGTGTTGCATTATATTTGCTTTGAACGTCTTCCAGTCTGAAGTCATTATGGTTGTGCTTTGTGGGCAAACTGTAGGAGTTTTATCTCCCTTGAGTTTGTGTTGAGTGAACTTGGTCCTTGGACTTCTTCACTTCATCCCAAGAGAGTGGAGGCGGATGTCTCTTTAGGAATGTGTTCTGTTTATTCAGGTCTTTGTAAATGTTCATCGGTCTTGCTCTGCATGGCCAAGATGTTGAAGCATAGTCACCTTGCATTTCATAAGCTGCATAGAGTTAACTGTTCTACTGCATAGTATACTTGCAGGGAAGCATAATCTCAAATTTATTGCCACCCACTCAGCACCATTCAGAGCTTGCTTGGGAATTTAGGGAGGATTGTCTGAAGTATGCAGTTCAACCATTTCTCCAGATAATCTAAAATCTAGCCCCGGAGTTAGCAGACCATTGAGGAATTCCTTACTTTGTGCTGTATTGTTTCTCTAAAAGCTTGTGTTGGAGTGGTAGAGGCATGTCTAGGAAGTAACCCTGCCAACAATTTGGTCCTTACTGCCTTGTCTCATGATTGCCATGTCAGGGATGGAGTGTCTCACTAGAGCTGAAGCAGACATTGTGTTGCTGGTGGATGGATCATGGAGCATTGGCTGGGCAAATCTTAGAACTGTGAAGAGTTTTTGTTTCTCGTATTGTGGAAATCTTTGAGATTGGCCCCCAAATAGTACAAATTGGTAGGTTCTGAGAATATTGAAGACATTCAGACTTTTTCATTTTGCTCTTTTATGTATGATTTATTAACCTCAATTAACTATCCTGAGAATCAATTCATCCAAAGATTATTTCAGTGGCCAATCTTTCCTTCATCTTTGACTACATTTTCTTCTCACCTTCATAGAACCTGGAAACTTGAATTAACATCATTGTAAATTTGATGGGCTCACAAACACAAGAGCTGAAATAAATGAGAATGTATAACTATCTAACTATAAGGCATTAATAATTTTAATAAAATTTTAATATGACCTAAAGATTAAAAATAATAAAAGCTTGCTTTGATTAAATTGGTATTTTAAAAAGAGAATACATGTGAGTGTTAATGGCCTTACATTGTAATTCAGAAGATGAATCTATTTTGCAAACAAAATTAAAAGGTACAGAAAACATTCAGAGATGCCATCTGTCACTATTTGAAAGTTATAATTAGGGTCATAATTTTTAATGTCATTGTCGTAGGGGAGCTTTGAGATATCAACTGGAGGTCTTACCCCGCCTTTGTAATGTCATACAACTTCCAGATTTGGAAAGCTATTTGGCTAAAAGTCTTTCTTTCAATTTTAGAAATTATGTTAATTTTTTATTGTTGGTACCTCTGGGCACAATGCCTTCTTGAGTATGATATTCCTTAGTAAATATTTCTTCAATTCGTATGAGTACTTTGCCATAAGCCAATCTTCACCTTGACATTTGAATTTATACTTCTGTGTATTAATTAGGTGTGTACAAACCACAGAGAATTCATTAGTTACAGACTAAAAGACTTTAGAGTTCATTTTCAAAATTCATTTGCTTCAATAATTTTAATAATCAATAGTTAATCAAGAAACTTTAAAAACTGAACCCCATTTCAATTTTATTTAACTGTCCAACTATTCATTCATTTGAAAAATACTTAGTTTTGTGCTTACTGTGTCCTTGGCACTGTGATAACCTTTACCCATTTCTTTTCCTCTGTCATTATTGCTTGAAGTTTGGAAATTAAAATACTTTATGTTGTATGCTATGCCAGTTAAAGAAAGCTAAGCATGGTGCTGTATCATCAACCACAATAGCCAAAAAAAGTCAAAACACACCAAGTATGTTTTATTTACGTGCAAATATCTTAAATGATAAATTTGGGTATAATATTTAATAAATTTTTTGCTCCTTCCAACAGAATTTGTATTCTTTCAAGAAGTGCCTTTTTAAAGATGAAAATTAAATTGACCATGCACAACTTTGATGCAGTTGAACTATTTGATCCTTTAAAATAAAACCATTTGATTTTGTTGACACTTAGCAAATAGCCCATTATGTTAGATATAATTGCTTCATGATCGTAATTTTAAAGTCGTGAATGACTCCCTCAAGGTCTTAGTAGCATATTATGATTTTGCTATCTCTCTGATTAAATAAGCACAACAAATTTATATCAAATTGGTTAATATAAACATTTTATTATTGTGCCAATAGACGAGTCAGCTTTGGGATTGTTATTATTAATTTTTTAAATCACTAAGTAGCAGTATGACCACAATTTCATATTCATTATTGAAGTTCAACTGCTTTTTACACCATCAGAATTATTTGGCATTTAAGCAGTGCCTTCTACTTTAAATGCTGCCATTATTCTTTGAGAACTCTGCTTATCAATTTGGTCAGTCCAGAAATGCAACTCATTATAGAATGAAGCAGAGTAACTACTTACCGAGGCAGAATGCAATTTTACAACCTCTTAAACCAGAATGTGAGCGAAGTCCCGTTTACTCTTAAGACTGTTGGGTGTCTACATGGAAAAAGGTGTTAACGTGCCTTGTGAAATTTCTCAATGGTGAATACATTTCTTGTTCTATGTGATTTATTTCTGGAGAGTTCCTTTGATCTATGTGAAGTTGCTCTGGAATTTGGTTGAGTTTGCCAAAGTGTGCCAAAAATTCAAAGTATCCCACCTCTACTGATTCCAACACATAATCTGGAGAAGGGACAAAGTTAGACGGACTCCATAGGAGGAAAGAGGGCTTTAAAATGACCTCTTCACATCTTTCCCAATTCTGAAAGTGCCTTTTTGTGAATAATGTTTATATTACAAATGAGCTAGAAATACAGAAGCATTTTAAAACCATGTGGGTGATTCAACACTAGACCACGCAGGGAGGGCCTTCCTTCTGTAACGTGAAAGATCTTTAAACCTGGAGTGGTTCACTTATGTATTAAGTGTGGACATCCCAGGGCCCAGAGCTCTCTCTGTCAGATATCCAGTGTGCCTAGATGCATGAATCTGTCTCTCATTCTGTTTTTGGTTAAGCATGCAGAGTGTCGTATGTTGGATTCCTCTTGTGTTGTTGGTTTACTTTAGGTGTCTTCTGCTTATATTGAGCCTGTCTTATTTGGGGTTAGCTTATAAATTTAATGAGATCATTGTGATGGCTACGATTGCAGAATGGAAAATGTCACTACTATGTGCCAGTTTGTTTAAATCATTTATAAGTACCCACCTGTGCTATTAAATTCTCCGTTTGAATTTTATTGGCTAATATGTTCTTGCTCCAACATCGGTTTCTTTAACTCTCGTACCCAGGCAAATTCATCTGGGGGTGTATGCCATTGTCCTTTCAGCTTCTGTTCCCATTCTGATAAAGGCACCATCTGCTTAATTGGTAGACATATAGGCCTTTCTAATTTTAAAACTCGTTTTGAGAAAGCAAAGTTTCTAAAGGGCAAGAAGAACGAGAACAATTTAAAATGTATTATTTGGGACATGTTAAATTTCTGCCATCCATGTGCTGAAATGTATGTAGTGAATGAGAAATAGCATCAAAACAGTGCTGGTTTTCTCACTACTTTTTTTTTCCGTCTCTTGTATAGTACATCTCTGTTTCTGCATTTCATGAAAATCTGCCTTTTCTGATAAAGTCTTGGTGAACTTGGGACAAGACAGCTCTGTCTAAAACCTGTTTTAGACGTACTCTCTACTTTTTTCCTTTTTGATCCTGCTGCCTTTTTGGTGACATTACCATGAGGATGAGGAGGGAAGAAGGAATTATTGTAGAGCGAAATGGCAACTTTGAGACCTGGAACCATGAGAGAAAATAATTGAGGAGGAGAGGAGCAGAAAAGGATTCTAAGGAGGAAGCAGGAGGTGGGTTTGGTGTCTGGAATCCCTGTTCTTTTTGTCCACAGTAGACTTCGGTTGGGCCGGGGCAAGCGAGGAGATGATTGTACAGTAAGAGCATCCCTGGTGCAGTATTAGTAGGGTTGATGATTGAGCATATGGTTTAGCGCATGGACTCTAAGAGCATCCTGAAGTCAGACTGTGACCTTGGGCAAATTAGTTAACCCCTCTGGGCCTCGGTTTCTCCATCTGTAAAGTGAAGAAATTAATAGTAGTATCACCTCTTAGGATTGTTATGAGGATTCAATGAACTATTACAGATAAAGTGCTTGGGAAAATGCCTATCTGATTGCAGTATTCATTTTTAATAAAAACTGTTATTAGGGGTGGGACTAGCAATTTGAGTGAGTTAGAAAAACAAGAATTATGGGGGAGGGAAGAGCAGGACATGGGCGAAAACCTATCTAATGGGTACAGTGAACACTATTTGGGTGATGGGCACAGTTAGAACCCTGACTCAAGTATTACCAAAGCAATTCATGTAACTAAAAATATTTGTACTCCTGCAATATTTTGAAATAAAAAAAGAGAAACAAGAATCATGAACCTTTTAGAGAGCAACAGTTGTTTTATTGCTAATGTGAATAGACCATGCTGTATATGAAAGTTTTCATGGCTCTTCAAAGAAACCATGTACTTTTCTGACTTTGTACCTATCCTTTTGCCTGGAATGCTTTTCTTCTAGAAAGCTTTACTGATCCTTCAGGGCTCGTATCAATTGTTGTCTTCTTAGTGAATTCTTCTGGACCTCTTCCAGGCAGATTGAGTTTACTTTTCACCGTGGGCTCCCATAGCACTTAGTTAATATCTTTGATATAGCACTTAGGTAATTATAAGGAGATCATCTTCTTACATTTGTGGGTTCTCTCCTTGATGGCTAATGCAGAGTCTTCCCGTAGTTTTAATAATCAACATGTGTAGTCTGTGTGCCTGAAACTGGTGGGTATCGCTGATACCTGATTAGGAAAGGTGAAGTGATTCTCAGTGTTCACAAGTCAGATTCTTTTTTTTTTTTTTGAGACAGAGTCTCTCTCTGTCGCCCAGGCTAGAGTGCTGTGGCGTCAGCCTAGCTCACAGCAACCTCAAACTCCTGGGCTCAAGCGATCCTGCCTCAGCCTCCGAAGTAGCTGGGACTACAAGCATGCACCACCATGCCCGGCTAATTTTTTTTTTCTATATATTTTTAGTTGTCCAATTAATTTCTTTCTAATTTTAGTAGAGACAGGGTCTCGCTCTTGCTCAGGCTAGTTTCGAACTCCTGAGCTCAAACAATCTGCCCGCCTCGGCCTCCCAGAGAGCTAGGTTTACAGGTGTGAGCCACTGCGCCCGGCCCAGATTCTTTTAAGACACGAATCACCACCATATCTTTTACCTTAAATATAAGATCCCATTTTGAGACTATAATAAATATCTGATTCATTTCCCAGCAAATGCTCAATGGAACTGCTAAGCTGATTTGTTTGGTTTATGGAAGAGAAGATATTTATTTTCTTCCTCCTCCTCCTCTTTTTCTTCCTTTGCCTTCCCTTTTTGTCCTTCTTTATTTCCTCTTCTTCCTCCTCCTCCCATCTCCCTTCTCTCTCTTTACCTCTTTTTGTGTGCAGTTAGTTTACTTAAAGTTCTCACTTATTTTTGCTCATCCTTTTAGAGATTCACTTCCTCTTAGCATAAATAGATTTTTATTCATGAAATATTTCATTATATTTTTCATGAAATTTTAATTAATAACCAGTAGAACATTTTCTATTTTTGAACTTACATAGTTTTAATGTTGCTCTTCTCAAATCTACCATTGAATCAGTGTTTTATCTTACAACAGATGGTATCCTGTAATCAAGAAAAAATATTAGTAATATTATGACATCAAATTTAAGTATCATAGCCATATGTAAATTTGTGGGATCACCTGATAAGAAATATATACTTGTTTGTTATTTTTAGATGGATTAATAATATGTTTTTTCTGATATCTTGACAGGTATGTTAGAAATCATCTATATCGTAATTCTCTGTCACTCAATCCAAGGGGAAATAAAGCATAAACATTTATAGGCTTTTATTTATAAATGAATCTTTTAAATATGTTTCCTCATAAAGAGGAAATTTAACTCTAAAAAACAGGAAAGGATTGTAGAAACTCCCATCTGCTTTGGAAAGTGATTGTTGCTCTCATAGTAGACCAATGATTGTTACAGATGATATCTATTAATATTTCATTATGAATCACTTCTATTTTAAAAATGAGATTAAACTAATTAACATGAGTGCAAAATTATTGGCAACTCCATAAGTATTAGTGTAGAGAGTGTTGGTAATGTGTTTGGAGTGCCAGATATGAACATCATTTTAAAGAAATACAGTAGCAGTTCTCCTAATTGACCAGGTTTCTTCTAGAAAATTATAAAGGAATCTTCCATATAAACTCATTTTCTTACTGGTTTTACTTTATCAGCCTAAGTAGTTATTTTCTTAAATATGGGATCAAACACTTCAGTTTGGGTCCTGATTTTATAACTTTACTAGCTGAATGAATTGGGTCAAGTCATTTAAATTCTCTGGCCCTCAGTTTCTTTATCAGTAAAATGAGAAAGTTTGAAATAATTGACTTAGCACTAATTTTATCGATCTTAGTAGAAACATTAATGATATCAGTAAAGCTTGAGCCTATAAAGTCATTTTGTTATCATTTAAGGAACTTAAATATAAAATACACCTTTAATTCACCTTTGAAATTTTTTTTACAAAGTGTTTTATTTATAAGTGACTGTGATAACAAGATTTAGTGTTTAAGGCTACTTTATAAATCACTTTAAATGATTCTAATTACTTATTACTCCTAACTACTCTATTTCATTCCTAGATTGAGATGGATCCCCTTTAGAACCCTGGGAGAGGTTGCTTTTCATTTCACTGTGGCACACAGAATTTCATGAAGAAAAACAGTAGCCCCCTTTCAGGTAGATTACTAAGTCAGCTGCTTGAAATTCTTTTGTGTAAAAGTGCTTAGAGCCTTGCAAGCTACATAAATAGGAAATGTTTTCATTTTGAGTATTTCCAATTCATTCTTTGCTTTGTCAGTGTTTTACAGATTTTAAGGCTTTATAAAGGATTATCCATGGAATTATTATAGTTCCCTTCATTCAATACTAGGTCATAGCACATATCTTGGGGAAATTATCCTGCATTGGTAGGGAACAGAAAAATAGGAAGAAGGAAAATATATGATGCCTCTAATAAACTCCAGAATTTTGGAGGGCAGATAAAAACTATATCTTTTTAGTAATAAAAGAAAACAAGTAGAATGAAATAATTATTGAGAGAGAGGAACAAAGTCCTACAGTAATTTAGACCTAGGAGAGATTATTTCTAATTGGGAGAATTGGCAACCTGGTGGATGTATCCTGCTGGGTTTGTAAAGGTAGCAATGGAGGGAAAGGAAACAAAGGGCGCCGGGGGCAGAGGGGACAGCCTGGTTGTTGGCTTGGGAATGGGATGAGGCCAGTGTTGCCAAGTAGTACCTGTTAAAAAGGAGCATATGGGGAAAATAAGAATAGAAAGATAGGATTAGGTCAGATTACAAAGGATTTCAAGTTCTTATCAAAGAATTTGAACTTGATTCTTTCTAGATTTGAGGAAATTACTGAAGGTTTTAGAACAAGGGAGGGCATCACTGTGCTTTTGAAAGATTAATCTGGCCACAATATATAATGTAGTAGAGTAATTGGAGGCAGGAAGAGGGAGACCAGGCAGGACGGCATTATTATTATTTTTTTTTATTTTTATTTTTTTGAGACAGAGTCTCACTTTCTTGCCTGGGGCGAGTGCCGTGGCGTCAGCCTAGCTCACAGCAACCTCAAACTCCTGGGCTCAAGCGATCCTACTGCCTCAGCCTCCCAAGTAGCTGGGACTA